>SNQJ01S0107166.1:21583-37907 GCA_010110895.2 Picea sitchensis | reverse complement strand
AGTGAATACAAAATAAATTATTTCAATAATAAATTTAATGGATAAATTAGAAGTGGGTTAACCCTAAAATAAGGAAAGTGGGGCCAAGTGACCTAGAAGATGTTTTTAAGGAAGCTACTTCGAGAGTATAAATAAGAGGCAAGGCTCTCTCATTTTAATCACACTTGAGCATATTGAATATATATAGGTGTCTGAGGTAACCAAGGATATCTAAGCCGAAATTTTGAGGGAAGGTGAAGAAAAGAAATCCAAAATGCAAGGAAGGATAAATTCTTTTGATGGTTCTTTCTAAGGTATGTTATTTACAGGTCATCTCACCATTTTCGCTATAACTGTTGTTGTATACTAATTCAGACCGTGCAATTTCTATTCCATTGAGAAAACATATCCAAGTATCTTTGGTAAAAAATTCAGCATGTGGGTCATTGTATTTCAGGATTTAAACTCCGTGGGAAATAGGGTTTGTGGCTAGTCCTGAAACTAATCAAAAATAGGTGTTTCGGGTAAAAATGTCATAACTTCTTCATAAAATATCCACATTCAGTGAAAAAAAATGTGGTGGTTAGGGTAAAGTCTATAGTATTCTTTGTAACAGTTTCAGATCAATTCAACAAATATTCCATGTGGGGCACGCTCTACAAGGGCGCTCTCTAGAATAAGTCAAAATTCAACAAGGTATGTCATTTTTTCTATAACTCCTTTCCTGAGATGTTCCAAGTAGTGAAACCTGGAGGAATTTCATAAACCACACTTAAGAACATTGTGTATTAGTTTCATATATTTAGACATTACAGGTACAAAGTTATGATTACTTCAAGTTAGGGATGTTGACTAATCCAAAACTAGGCATGTGAGACTAAAGAAAAGTTTGATGAAAATGTTAGTATCTTGTTGTTGAAGTTAAGGAAGGTTTGGAGGAATGTGATCATATACACCAAGTCTATTACAGAGCTACAAATCAGATTTGGATGATGAAATTGATGAGGGATTTTGGTTGAGGTACATGTTGAGTACATGGTTGAGACAAGTAGTTGATGAATTGGCACATACATGAGGTGTATAGTTGATGATGTTGGTACATGTTGATGAATTGGTACATAAGCATGAGGTGTATAGTTGATGATAAGTTGGTACATATTGATGATTGGCATTTGATGCATAGTTGACACATGATTGGTAAGCATACTTGGTACATGGTTAATGCACTTGTTTATGGTACAAAGGTAAGATACCGACATATAAAATACACAGAAATGATAAACGAAATGCTAGAAATGAAAAAATAACAACAAAAAAAAAAAAAAAAAAAAAAAAAAATGATATACGAAATAGCAACGTAAATAGCACTTTGAATATGAAATAGCACTTGATTCGGGGAGCAGCAATGTTCACAGTTCTTCAGGGGCAACCTCCAATCGAAAGCGCTGCTCGCTACAATAATATCCAAGCTAGGGTTCCCCTGGCACCGACCCTGATTTATAATTTCCCTTAAAAGAAGCATCTAGAGGAAGATCCTTCTAGCGTAAGCTTTATTAGGTCTTACATCCGCCTTTATTCTATTTTATTGAAAGGTCTTATTAATATTGACCTTTATTACATCCGCCAATACATTGATCTTCCATAAAGCTGGTTAGGACTCTAACATGTCCGCCTCTTTAAAACAACCTTGTCCCAAGGCTTGAGATGTGGAAACCGCCGCTGTATCGGTTAGCTGGTTCCCAAGTGGCACCGGCTGGAGTCATATCTTTCCATTGTACAAGCACTTCCTTGATGATTCACCGATGTGCGACGCCCCGCGGGTCCAAAATCAGCTTCCACAGCCAAACGGATCCTTCTTCAGCTAACTCGAAGGTTGGTTTGAAGTTGCACCTGGTTCCAATCACCTCTTCAAGCAGAGACATGAAAACAGGATGTAGCTTCAATCGACCGGGCGAGCTAACTGATATGCAACTTTGTCCCACATGCTTTAGAACCGCAGTAAGGGCTGCAACTCTGGGGCGCTACCGGTTAATCGCCGCCTGAGGGAAGTTTGCTTATTTGGTTGTAGCCGCAGAAACACCGGATCTCCTTCTACAAATTAGCCGCCCGGCGCTTAATCTTGATCCGCCATCGCTTCATCTCGCCCGGCCAGCGACCGTTCCTTTGGCGGCACGCGATATCTGCCCTGACCGTAGCGTTTGGTCAATCACCGGACCTCGAGGCACCGGCAGGAGAAACCCATCATGGCTCGGCCCACATACACCCGCCCAAAAGGATTCATGTGAGTGTTTGTATGGTATGTAGTGTTGCACCACCATTCGGCGAGGGGTAAATCCATTGAGCCCACTGGTGTTGTTTCTTCCGATGCAGCACCTCAGATAGGTTTCCAAAATCTATTGTTTCTAATTCGCTTGACCATCCGTTTGGGGATGATAAGCGAAGCTGAGATGCAATTGTGTGCCTTGTACTAAAATAGTTCTTGCCAAAAATTGCTTTGCAGTTGGGTCTCGATCGAAACAATAGATTTTGGCATGCCATGAAGCCTCTGAAGACCTGATCCATGAAAATCTGGGCCACCAGAGATGCAAGAAATGGGTGGGGAAGAGCACAAAATGGCATACTCTGGAAAGGCTTAATTCCACCACCACCACACACCGGACATTTATTCCCCGACGGGGTAATCCCGTAATAAAATCCATAGATATAACCTTCCAAATCGTGGGAATTGGAAGCCGCTGAGGTGCCCCGAGATTCTTAATTGCTTCTCCCCCTTATTGGCGCTGGTATTACCTTTGCATATTCACAAATTATTAAACCGAATTTGGACAGTCCCCGCTTCATACCATCCTTAAAAGGAACGCTTTAACCTCACTACATACCTTTTAGTGAACCCCGAAAAGTCCTTAATCGCGGGTGCAGCATGAAGCTTAGAGAGTACCGTGGATTTGAGCTGATTGTTTTACTTAAATAATAGTTTAATCTTTTGTATCGAAGCTCATCCTCAAGCTAAGAGTACCCTGGGGAAACTGGAGAATTGGTTTGAAATTGTTGGATCAGATGCAGATTTTTGGGATCTTGTAGCTATTTTTTGGCGAACGGCTTGGAGCCAATCCCGTACAATGAAGGAAAGAGAAAAAGGGATCCTTCGCCTTCATATTCCCTGGACAGTGCATCCGCCACTACAATTGTCTTCTTTTCCTCTTGAAATTATCTCATAATCATAGCCAAGAGCTTAGTGACCCATTTTTGTTGCTCCCGTGGAGGAAATGTGTTGTCTCCGTGAAAGTGAATTTAGGCTTTGATGACCGCCTTAATTTGGAATCAAGGTTCCCAAGAGATAAGGACGCCATAATCCAACCGCAAGTATTTAATAGCTAACATTTTTTCTATAAATAGGTTTTTCCCTGTGATTCTTTTCTGACAGCTTGTTTGCTCAGTGGAAGGCTGGTCGACTCCTCTTGCATAAGGACAACACTAATTTCTTTCCCCGATAAGTGCCGTGATTCCATCATTAAATGTTCTTTGTGGAAGTCTGAGAGCTAACTAGAGGGTGACTATGGCCATCTTCAAAGTTTGAAAAGCTTGATCGCGGCTGGGGTCCAAGTGAAGGAGTTCTTCTTATGAGAGCTGGTGCTCGCATCTTTCCATAAGTTCTTGACGAACTTGCGATATAATATCCCGTGAGGCCCAAAAATCCACGCAGCTTTTGAGAGTCTTAGGGAAGCGCTAATCTGCATGGCTTCAATCTTTTTCAGATCCACTCTGACGCCTATCCTTGCCCACTAGATGACCCAAGTATTCTACTTCTGGACACCAAAAGCACATTTGGACTGCTTGGAGGAAAAAGTCAGGCCGAGCGAGTAGGTCGAGGGACTTGATCCACATGAGCTCCAGATGGTCTTCCAAGCGTCTTGCTATATATGAGGATATCACAAAGAAAACTAAGACAAAATGACCTAGAAGAGTGGGACGAAAAGACATGGTTCATGAGGCTCAAGGTAGGGCTGCTACCAACCCAAAGGGCATGAAAATCAGAGTGCCCTCATGAGCGAAGCGTCACCCCAGGGAACGTCGACTCTTTCATACCCGACCGTGATAGCCCTGTTAAGATCAAGCTCTAAGTGAAGAATCAAGCAACCACCCTACCATCCAGGAGGTCATCAATGACCCGAATGGAGAATTTGTCTTTGATGGTGAGCTTCTTGAGGCACTAAGGTCGCGGACAATACGCCAAGAACCTTCTTCTTTGCCATCCATGACTAATCGAGGAGCAAGGACTCGCATAATCTGATGACTCCGGAAAGAAGGAGTTCCCGGACCATTCTTTCAATTTCATTATTTCCGGGCAAGGGCGAAGGTTGGACGCATGTTGGGCTTCCAGGGACAAGGGGGATAGAATGATCATGAACACCAAAAGAAAGAGAGAGTCCCTAGGGAGTGGAAAGACCACTTTATGTTTAGAAAAGATGGTTTGAGGTCGGGGGCACGTGGTGGGATCTCGGCTTGAATGGTACGGGAGTTGGGCTATGACAATCTGAATGGTCTCTTTTGAGCAATTTCTCCATGCTGCATGAGAACCGATGACTTCAGGAGAACCCGCAGCGATGCCTTGAAACTTTGCGTTTGTATCATTGGTCAAATTGTATGGTTAAGTTTTGAAAGTCCATGAGAATGGGACCCAAGGTTCCTCGGAGTCATCTCGACAATCTAACACACCAACTCCCATGTCAATAAATAAACATATGGGTTTTGAGGTCGTAGTCACCTATTTGCAGACGCACACTTTCACAAATACCACATTTCATAGATTCTACTGGGCAATCAAGGATTTGGAAATTATTAACAACATGGATATATTAGTGGGTTTCTTGGGCGAGCGCGCTGATGAATAAAGTTAGGTGTCAGCCACTATCAACCAAGATGATGACTTTTCTGCTTGATATAACCGACATTAGTTTGAGAGTTTGGGGCAAGAGAAATGAGAGCATTGAGGGAAATGATGGTTCTTTCATGAGGGTCGGAAGGAGGGTTTATTTCAAGTCTCAGTATCTTGAATGGGGTGCTCACATCGCTCTCTTGAATATCCCCGTAGGATGGCCATAAAGAGATTTTGTTCCCTACATTTGTGGTCTCGGAAATATTTGTCATCACGTTTATAATGTAGAGGCCTTTGAGTTGTCTTCAACCATTTCAAATTTCGGCCGCTTTTGGATTTTAAGGAGCTGGAGGGAGTAGTGGGTTTGGTCGTTTGTGGCTACGGAAAAGGAAGGCTTACGCTTTGAGAGGAAACAATTTATGTAGTTTCTTTGGATTTTTGCAGTTCCACCCAAGTCGTGAGTCGAAAGCTACAGGACATGGGCCCTAACCTCCTTGAGGCTACCGATGAAGCACTTCAAAGAAGGTATCGGGCCATGCCCTCTCGCTCAAAAGCTGACGCTTCAAATGCAAAGTTTATGAAATCTCTTAACCTGCCTCGATTGTTTTAATTTTGTCAAACGCTCCAAATGGTTGGTGTTGGTTGCCGCCTATAAAGCTTCACAAGAACAAATTGGGTCCAAGCAGTATATCGTTGACGGGAAGTTTTCCTCCATTGCTACCATTGCTGCTTGATCTAGATGGAGAACACTATACCGAAGTTTGACCAAGTCATCTGGTGATGTTGTAGAGAGAGAAATAATGTTCCATTTGTGTGACCCAAATCCAAGTAAGGTCTCGAAAGCTATCAAATTCTAGTGACATCCACCGCATGTATGTCCCTTTGAAAAATGATGTGGTTGAAAGGAATGGGCAGTAGTTTCTCCTTCCGCCTTTTAGGTGCATCATCATCAGGAGGGATTTTGTTGTGCAGAGTGCCACAACGACAGATTCAAGTTCATTTTTACTTCCGGGCCATTGCATCTATTAACTGACTGGATTCGATGCATTCATGGAGGCATCACGCAGGCAATAGTAGCACCGAAGTTGTTGCACTTTGTTGGGCCCTGGCAAACCATGTTGCAGGTGTTGTAGCTTAGACTCTAGCCCTTGGTTACTGTATGGGCCACGAGGACTCTGTGACTCAAAAGGGTGCCGTGGGGTTAGAAATTTTGAAGTAAAAAATGATATGGATGAAAGTGATAAGGGCGGGCGATGAGTCTAATGGAACAGTCTCAAATAACGGTGAAAATGGGTGACTGAAAAGGTTGTGGGCGGGGTCAAAAATTTTCGCAGAAAAAATGATATGGGGGAAAGTGATGAGGGCTAAGAGATGAGTCTAATTGAATAAGTCTCAAATAATGGTAAAATTTTTTTTTTTTTTTTTTTTTTGGTTTTTTTTTTCGTCTGAAGGATGTTGCAGGGTTGAAATCCCCTAATTCTGAACCGTAGAGTATTTGCTTAGCAACCCAAAATACGTGAAGCAATAATAGATCTCTCAACATTTAATTTTTTCTATTGCCGCTTTTATGTTCTGCTGGTTGTGTATTCAAGGGTTCCTGGGTTTTCCTGTATATAAATTTCCTGAGACGCATGGGTCCAACAAGGGTACTTGGCCCAATATCTCATGGCACTAACTAAGAGGACAGACCGCACTCAGCCCATCTCAAATCCTAATCTCACCCGTGTACTAGAGAGCATCTTCCCGAATGTCGCTTCCTATGACACCATACACCAAATGATAGGTTTATTCCACAGAGGGCTCTGTGAAATCTAGGGCCTAACTGCATTAATAGGTGGGTTGCCCTGGAGGCGCCAACACTGCATAAGTACCGACATGGGTTACAAGGTGGCCAACAAATGTGCACCCTAAGAACCACTTGCATTCCTCAAGCAAGGTATGAACTCTCAACCGCCGTTTATGCCAGAACGACAGATCCCCGTGGGCTTCAAAGATCGGACACGCCCTCACCCCGAAAAAAAACCCCACAATTTCCGCCAAGGAAAGTACCGACAATTAATTTGCAAGATAATACCATATAAAACATGCAAATCGTAAACTTAAATAAGCAGAAATACCGTATCAACAAGAAATATCCAGCATAATCTTTTACAATACACATAAATGATATAATTTAAATAGCAATGAATAGCACTTGAATGTAAATAGCACTTGATTCGGGGATAGTAATGTTCAAAGGCCCTTCGAGGGGGGAAACCTCCAATCAAGCAAAACACTCATAAGTTAATAATATCCAAGCTGTGGTTCTCATACCCTCGAATTCTATTTATAGTCTAAAAAGAAGCATCTAGAGAAGATCCTTCTAGAAGCGAAAGCTTCTATTAGGTCTTCTTACATCCGCCTTATTCTATTTTATTGAAAGGTCTTATTAATATTGACCTTTATTACATCCGAATACATTGATCTACCTATGTGCGGGTTAGGACCTTAACATACAGGTTGATTACAGGTTATTTGGTACAGGTTGGTGCATGGTTGACGCACTTGTTTATGGTACAAGTTGATTACAGGTTGAGGTATAGGTTGAAGCATGGTTGATGCATGGTTCAGATTTATTGGTACATGTTTACAGTGGTATATCTCACAGTGAAAGGTTGAAAGTGGTTCCACCATTCTACTTCTACTTCAGGGAGGTAGGACGGGGCAAGGACAGGTGTTTGTAGCCACCTTTCAGTTGTAGCCGGAAAACATAGGGGGTTGTAGCCTCCTTCTGGTTGTATCCAGAGAAACTAGGGGGTTGGAGCCTCCTTCCAGTTGCAGCTGGAAAAAAAAGGAAGTTGGCGCTTCCAATGAATGTAATTCTTTAAGACATATAAGAAAAAACATTCTGTGGTTTTCTCCTGATTTGGGTTTCCACATAAAACATCGGTGTACTGTGTATGTATATGTTTGTTCATTTTTTCATTGCTTATTTACTCTACAATTATTGGATGATAATGCTTCATTGATATAACACTTGCATTATATGGTTAAAAGGGATTAAATCTATCTATTACTGATTCACCCCCCCTCTCAGTAATCCAACATTCCTCACCTTTGTCAGCAATTTTTCTTATTGGATACTATTCAGAGGGTCTCTTTTGTGCACTACTTGCATCTGGTGCATGTGAGAGATGCACAGGGTTGTTGGTTCACAAACATCCTATTCATCCAAGCTCCTCCTAATCATCAATCTATTGCTTTGTACCTCATGTTGATTGATGAGAGATGCTCTAATTCTCTCCTTTCAGTGGGTCTCTTTCCATCGAATTCAACTCATATATTTTGGAAATGAGGCCTAGAGTCCTATGAGTACCTAGGCGCTTGTAGTCATTAGTGGCAAGTTCTCCCGCCATCGACAGTTAGGAATACATCAATGTCTCTTGATCGATGGATTCTTTAAGTGTTCGACCTCAACACCCATATTCACACTTGTAGAATGTACTTGTTTACTTGATACCTACTTTCATTATCAGTAGGTAGTCTTGTGTTTGTTAACGGTATACCTTAATGACCAGTAATCAAACGAAGTCTTATTGTGTTCAACCTCAAATCATCTATTCACATGATGTAGACTTGCACCTTCGACAGATAGTGTAGAAGGCCTCTAGCTTATAGTAACAACTTTCCTAATCTATTGTTTTCTTTCATTGGACCAATACCTATATGACTTTAGTGATCATGGGAGATCATATTGTACTCCATTGTATACAAATATCTTCAGATTGATTTTGAAATTGGATTTCATTGTGCCTTGTTTGTGGTTATGACAGCCTCTGGCATATGTCTGCTTTGTATTTCCTATTCATGGCCATGAACAACTATTTGGTATATTTCCACATGGATCTGCGGTGTAATTCAAATTGGCAGACATGTGTACAAAGTCATTATGGATTGGAATATTCTCATGAGTAACGAGCACTTCCAGTTGAGTCTCCATTACTCCACTTATTGGAATTATAATGTATTTTGGACATCACAGATACTCCTTTGAGCTCACACATTAGGGGGAATCTGTTACAACAAAGTTTTCCTCACCCCAGGCAACTTGTTTAGATGGCCTTTCCATTTCCCTATGCAGACTTGAAGTCCCCTTTTGCACCTTATAGAGCCAAAAAAGAACATTTTCCCACATATACATGCCATATCAGTTAGACAACAAGTGTATACATAGGTTGCTCCACTACAACCCGCGTACATCGGGTTTGGTGCTCAAAATTAAAAATTATGTCAGGTTTCCATGCCATGTCACAAGATCCATGATCCTTGACCTTCCATATACTGGAAACGCTCTGACTCGGCCCTTTAGTTCCATTTGAAGGATATAAATTGAGCCATATCCAAGCCTTAGAGGAGAGAAACGACACCTCGGAGAAATTGCACCTCATATTGAGTGTGCATCCCTTTGTCCTTGAAAGTCTGAACCCCTTGTTCATCCCCCAATCTCATCCTTATTTTTGATGGAGAATATCATTGTCTCCTTTATATCAGCTTACCTTTAGTGGATGATTGAAGTGGTGGAGGCCCAACTAGAGGGACTTAGTTTCTCGGTTCCGATATGTGTCGGTACAAAAGTTTGTCACATATATATTTTTGTTGATTATTTTAATAGAAATACTCTTTTCTCGTCCAATTGATATCTTGCAAATATTTTAATTATTATTCCATGGGCATATTTTTCATGTATGTTAATGGATTATGATAATCTATATTCTAACACTAATAATCATCACCATATGCTTGCGTATCTTGGTTATTGAGGACAATTTGCAGGTATAAAGATTTGAGTTGCGTGCTCAATGGTGGTCTTCGTCAAACATCCAGATGAGGTAGGCTCTTGGCCTTGTCATTTTACCATTTCATTTATATAGCATATTTGGGATTAGAGTTGATTTATGCATGTCATTCCGTCTGTTGTGGTTTATGCATGTCATTCTTAAATAAAAAATGGAAGAGTCCCCATAGCTATAGGACATATGATGCAACTTTCAAGGTAAACACCTCATGGAGGAGACTAAGGGGTGTAATGGTCGGTCCCAACTAGGGAGGAGACATCTCAAATAGGGTCATACTCAAGATAACAACCTAGAGAGAACAAGTCAATGCCAAATCAACCAAAGAGAAAGGAAACCAATAAATGAACAAATAGAGTTTAGATAAATAAAGGTGTTACCAATTTCTCAAATAATACTAGAAACAAAAGGCCTAAGTTATCCTCAAAAAGGTATCATATGAGATGGAGGTTTATCCAACTTAGTATTTAATCATGTTAAAGTACAAAAACCTTTTGGATATAATGTAACTCAAGACACCAATAAAGGGATAGGAAAAGAGAAGATATTTCTTTAAGCATTTAGAGAATGTGAGCAAGAGGAAAAGAAAGGAGCAAAGGAAAGCATGAGAATCTAAGAGTGAGGAAATAAGATCAAGGAGAGGAGTGGTTTCTCCAAGTAACCTCGTGCAATCAAGGAGGAGAAAGAGGGATTCTAACCCATTCCATGATTCAGGTTAGGATTGTGGTTACGACAAGGGGCACTAATTGGACTAAGAAAAGGAGTATATATCTCTTTTAGAGAGGATTTTGTGGCATCAATGTATGGTAATATTTGGTCCAAAGGGTGCTTGACATGTGATAAGTACACAACACTCGAGGTCCAAATTAAAGGGGAATGGGGCTAGTGACCTCAGTCAAAGGTAGACATTGATCCATCATGAGAAGACTTCTCATGGCTTGATACTTGAGTGTAGATTGAATCTCATACTTTCAAAACTTGTTCCATTTAGAAGGTTTAGGTATAGGAACGGAAGCCCTGATAGCAGAAAGATGGGAAATCACATGGTGAGATGTTAATGTATGAACCATTGGAACCTAAGAGGGGAAACAAGAGAAAGTAGAGGATGGGTTTTTCTAAATAACTTGGTGAAGGAAAGGAGGAAAAAGAGGGATTCTAAGTGATACCATGATTTAGGTTAGGAGGGTGGTTGCGACAAGGGACACTAATTGGACCAAGAAAAGGAGCATATAGTTCTTTTAGAAGGGATGTTAATGCATCTACCATGAGAACTCAAAAAGGAGGATGAGCTAAGGGACCTTCATGACATAAAAATAATATTTTTATTTTTAAAATTAATTAATTTGAAATGAATAAAATGTTTTAAAAATTGTATAGCCATAAAATCATTATAAATCCATTTTAATTATTTATCTATTATATGTTTACAGAAATTAAAAAGAAATAAGAACATAAATTTATTAATATGTTGAAATTTAAGTTGGTTTATTATATTATCATTATTTTGATATATTTTCTTGTTATTAAGAGGATGGCAATGAAGAGGTATCAAAAAGATCAATAATATAAACAAAAATAATTAGTTAAAAAAATTTCATAATTTCTTATTTGTAATTTACAATACTTAACCACTCAAACTAACTCATCAATCTCTCTACTTAAAACTAATAAAATATACAGATGAATCCCAATATTCACCATGCGTTTATGTTTTCCACTAGAAAAACAACATTATATCTGTGGGAGAGCAATGTCTGTTTACGTTTTCCACTCCAAAAACAAAATTATATCTGTGGGAGAGCAATGTCTTGAAATATTTCTTAGTCTTTATTGATTCACAAATATTCCTTATATTCCGTTCTTTGTAATCTCGCTGGATATAGAGTTTCACCGATATAAAAATTATAATGCAATTTTCAGATTGAAATATCCCGGCTTGGTCTCAGAAAGCTTGTGAAGATCACATTCATGAGCCCAATAAATCATGTAATAGCGAGTTGGAAAAGCAACTGATTCAAAGATTTATGTTGCAGGTTGTACCGACGGGCTTTCTCCAAGGAAACAAAACATCCATGTCGTGAATCACTGTATATATGTATCATTCTTATTCTTCGTTTGTATTGATTAAGAGCTAGATCGTTATATTCCTCCCTCTGTAATCTCTCAACGGATTGAGTCTCACCATTATAAAACTACAATGCAATTTTCAAATTGAGTTGTGCCCAGGGTTTTGGCCGCAACTGAATCGACTGAAAAATTGAAAACACCAAAAAATAACTGAATCCATTGAAACATTGATGATAGTGTTTGGCCGAATTAGGTTATCCATAACTATATATGAGCGTTTCACGTGCCCTTCATCAAAAACGCTTTGGGGTGTATTGATGTTGGGGTTTAAGGCAATGCTGAATTTTGGAGTAGAGATGGTTAGACACTGGATAGCTAAACTAGAGATCAGACAAGAGGTGTGATTTTTTATGAGTTAAACTGTTAGAAAATATAAATACCAAGAATATAATAACATGCATATATAAATCACACTAGACCATGCTCTTTCACCCAATTAAGTTTAATTGATATGGATTATTTTTGGAATACCCAATTAAGTTTAACTGATCTGGATTATTTTCAGAATGAAATGAAAGCAAAGATATTACAATGAAATACTCATGAAATTTTTTAGATCAATACTTGATTTTTATTAATGAAAGAATTGTAAAGAAATTGTAAAAATACTGAGTGCAAGACTCACTAGAATGGTAACAGTTTTATCTCTGAGAAGAGATGTGACGGCTACGCTCATTCGCAAGAATATGATTACAATGAGGCTTTGAAAGTCTTTTTATGATAAACATGAATGCCAAAACCTAGACATCCAAAAACCTAACCTTAGGAGATGAAACGCCAAAAGTAATGTGGGCTCCATTTGGGTAAGTTAGTACATTAACTTCCCGGGGTCGTAACTTTGCATATGATCTCCATTTTAGGTGCGTGATAGCCTGTTGGAAATGTATTTTTGAGAACTATGCATTATGTCATCATACTCTGATTCCATCTATAGTTTGATTGTGGCATGCCAAAAAAACTTTGTTTAGGGCCCCAAAACAGCCCTGGAAGTACTTAAATATGTGTTGACATGAAAACATACAAAATAATCCAGTTCTATTAGGTGGGAGGCCACCAATATCTATCTAGAAAATGTGTATGGCTTCAGACAACCTCATAAGTGTAGAACCCATAATTACAAAGAAGTACAGAAGACCGTGTTGAACTAAAAACTAACAAGAGGAGTCAATTGGAATAGGTGGTTGGCCACCAATATCCACCTAGATCAGTGCACCCCCTTTAGGAAGCAATGGTATTCATTGCGTTGAGTGGTCAAGGAAGAGAGGAAAGTGTTTTCTGATGTTGAATCCTCGTGAGTTGCGTGCCTTGTTGGAGAAGTTGCATTGTTTGGCCTGTGGAAGGCTGTTATGAACCTGTTGTTGGTGGGGTGGAATCTATTCCACCAATCTGTTGTCTTTGAATTTGATGGGGCATTGTGTAAGCACCATTGTACATGAAGAAACAATATCCTCTTGCCCTTTGGCATTCTTCTTCTGCTAGATATAAGGTGTTGAGGCTGCAGTGGTTGTAGTGGCCTTATGTGCATCCTTTGAACAGACTGTGAAGAGGATGGATTTTGTGGTATGAGAGATTACCTTGTTGTAGTGTTTTGGTGGAACAGTAGTCGAAATTACCTCTGGTATCCTATAGAGTTGACCTTCCAGAGTAATAATGACACTACAGGGTCTACACTCATAGACAAAATGACGTTTCTGCATATTTGGTTGGCCCAAAACAACATCACTGACATCAAGAGGGGAAACATCACACACTACATCATCCTTCAAGGGTTGGATGCCATAGGACATGCGACACTACTGGCTGACATGAATATCTCGTCCCTGATGAAGCCACCTGATGTTGTATGGTTGCGGGTGTGGTGTTGTTGACAACCCCAACTGTTTGACGACCTTAGCTGAGATGAGGTTTTTCTGGTTGTCGTCATCAACAATGAAATGCAATGGGGTCCCCTTCACTCACATATGTGAATGGAAAAGGCACATTCCCTCTTCAGGATCTGTTGGTTCTTCTGGTTGAATTGTTGTGGTCACGATAGTAGTAGTGCGGTCTACGTCAATGATCTGTCTGTTTTCAATATTTTCTGGATCAAATTCTGAATCAGGGTTCAGTTCAGTGTCTTTGAACTCGGCCACCAATCACTGTTTCGAGCGAAATTCATCGGTGTTGTGTTAGGGTCTTTTATGGAAATCACGCCACTTCCCAGTGTCATTTTTCGTCTTTCCTTTACCCTTCTTGTCATGTGTCTTGGACCGTTTGTCTAGAGGTTGTTGGTTAGGGTCGTCTTTACCATGCTTTGGTTGTTGCATATTTGCATATCCAAATTCTGATTTTTCTCTGGTACCAAAATTTCTGCTCGATTTTGACAACATATCAATAGGCAGGCTCCCAATGATGAGATATTTAGGAAATCCATTTTGGTTTGGATGTACCTATGCAGAGCCCCACGATATTTCAGAACCTGATTTCGCTCGGAGTCTTTGATACCCAACTTGGTGCTCAAGGTATGGAAAGTATTTGTGAACTCCAACACTATTTGGCTCTTATCTTGTTGCAGTGTGGTCCATCTTATGTACTAGTCTTCATAGTTATCAACAGAGTAGTATTGTTCCTGAACTACATCCACAAAAAAAATCCAAGTGGGCTTGGCCCCATATATTTCAGATTCTTCTATGGAACTTTGCTCCCAGTAAGTTTCCCACTAATGTTTGACATGGGGGAGAGTCTTGAGGAGTGCGAAAGTGATATTTTCCGTGTCGAAATTTTTTTGAACGGATAAATAACCTTCTAATAGATTTAACCATTTTTTTAGGGCATCTGCATCTATCTGACCTTCAAATATGGGAATATCAAAATTGACTTGTACCTTGAAGGGAGAGGTTCCTCCAAAATGGCCCCTTGATGAAGATGTGTCTCTTGCTATCAGCAAGCGTTGAAGGATGTGTGAAAAATTATTCATCATTTCGTCCCTCTGTCACGCGAGAGTTTGCTCAAGCAACAAGTTAATATGATCTTTTGCTCCATATTTTTTCTTTTTTGCCTCCATCGAGGGTTTCTTGGGCATGCAAGAGTGATTGTCCTCGAGAAAGACAAGCTTGAGACCCAACTGACCATACTCAGATCTCGCAAGGGACATGCGTTGAAAAACGATCAAGAGAAACCTACTATGATACCATTGGTCCGAATTATTTTCGGAACGGAATAAAAGTAGAAATATTACAATAAAATACTCATGAAAATTGTCAAAAACAGAAAAATAAAATAATATTTAATTTCTATTAATGAAAGAATTGTAAAAAGACTGTAAACCCACAATACAACAATATTGGAAAGCTTGTGGTAACCACCTAAGCCAATGTACAGATTTACATTTAAGCACGCAACTTGACCAACTCAAAAGTTGTAAACTGCTAAGCCTATCGTTTCAGATGAAATATATTGTTTAACTTGTATATGTATTTACGGGTAAACCAAGAACAGTATTGTTCTGTAGCGTACCCATATGGAAGATAGAAAGTAGAAGAGGATTGTGCTCTAGCGTACCCATATGTGGAGTTTGAGAAAGGATTACCCATCGTCATCGAGCGTGTCATTTGAAAAAAAAATAAAAATATTGTATTTGGAAGAATATAAATTAAAATTTTAAGCTTTCTTTATTAGAAATAAATTGAAAAATTTAAAAGATGGTATCCGTATTTAGATGTATTCAAATTAAAATTTTGAAATTTTTAGATTGGAAGTAAGAAATAAAATGTTAATTAAATTTGTTAATTTATATTATTAAAGTTTGATTTTGAAGTGTTAATATTTTAAAAATAAAATTAGATTTTAGAAGTGGAAATATGGGTGTTTTAAAGTATGAAAAAAGAAATTGGATTTTGGATGTGTGAATATGGATCTTAAAAAAATGTGAATGTTGATTTTTAAAATAAAAGTTTTGATTTTGAAAATGAATTTTGAATTTTAAAAATGCTATTTCTATTTAAAAGTGAGAATATCTAGTTTTGAAAGTATAAATTTGAAATAATGTGTATTGAAATTCTTAAATATGTATATCTAATTCCAATGTTAATATATATATATATTTTTTAATGTATGGAATAATAAAATTGAAAAAGTGTTCTTATTGTATTGAAGAATTATACATTTTTATTAATATTTAAAGTATATTACAATAATTATGATCTCCAACGTCATCCATGAAAAGAGATAAAGATTCACAAATCAATGATATGAGTTGGTATTCTTACCAACTTTGTAATGTTATATACAAACATTATAACTGAAATATTATTGAGAGAGCAACTGACCTTCAATATTTCTAACTAAAGTAATAAATAAATACTATTAATACATAATCTCATCATTAATTTTATTCTATCAATGGGAATCATTAGCACTCTCACCATTATTTCCAACAACCCATTATTGAGTTTTTTTTAACAATTTCTATACAAAACGTTAAACGTTGTTTACCTTTTGTTGATACTCAAAATCAAAACATTGAATAAAA
>SNQJ01S0107166.1:8198-20337 GCA_010110895.2 Picea sitchensis | reverse complement strand
AAAATATAATGATTCAATAAACCTAGAAGTTGAGCCTAAAATACTTTAAGCAATCTTAGATTTGACACCTCACAAGGAATAACAAGAAAATCAAACGAGCAAGTAATAAATAACTTTGTATTAATACATAGTTTGTGAAATGAGTGTTATAACCCTAAATTGCTCTAGACATGCATACTTGGCCTTTGGCCCTCTTACTTGCATGTTTTTTCCAAGCCATCAATGAGTGTCTCTTCTAAAAAACCCATTTTTCAAAGATGTAAGTGCCATGCTCCACTACTTCTCGTGTACATATGCTTGTTGCACCACAACAGCCCGCGTACATACGCATGTTGCACCTCTACAGCTCGCGTATACTTGCAAAAGTTGCAAAAAATAAAAAGTTGCAAGAAATTTGTTGAGATTATGGGCTATTGGGTAGTTTTCCAACTAATCCACCGCCTATATCCTATCACCCAACCAAATAACCATCATTTTACCATATAAAAGAAGGCCTTGGGGTCTCAGAGAACCCCAGAATTTTAGAACCCATAATTACAAAGAAGTATAACAGAACGTGTTGAACTAAAAACTAAAAAGAGGAGTCAATTGGAATAGATGGATGGCCACCAATATCCACCTGGATCAGTCCTCCCCCCTTAGGAATCAATGGTATCCATTGCGTTGAGTGCCCAGGGAAGAGAGGAAAGTGTTTTCTGATGTTAAATCCTGGTGAGTTGCGTGCCTTGTTGGAGAAGTTGTGTTGCTTGGCCCGTGGAAGGATGTCATGAACCTGTTGCTGGCAGGGTGGAATCTACTCCACCAATATGTTGTCTCTGAATTTGATGGGGCATTGTGTAAGCACCATTGTAGGTTAAGAAACAATATCCTCTTTCCCTTCGACATTCTACTTCTGCTAGATAGAAGGTGTTGAGGCTGCAATGGTTGTTGTGGCCTTCTGTGCATCCTTTGAACAGACTATGAAGAGGATGAATTTGTGGTACGAGATATTACCTTGCTGCAGTGTTTTGGTGGAACAGTAGTCGAAACTACGTCTAGTATCCTATAAATATGACCTCCCAGAGTAATAATGACACTACGGGGTCTACACTCATAGACAACATGACGTTTCCACATATATGGTTGGCCAAAAATAAAATCACAGACATCAAGAGGGGAAACATCACACACTACCTCATCCTTGAAGGGTTGGATGCCATAGGACATGCAACACTACTGGCTGACACGAATATCTTCTCCCTGGTGAAGCCACCTGATGTTGTATGGTTGCAGGTGTGGTGTTGTTGACAACCCCAACTGTTTGATGACCTTAGCTAAGATGAGGTTTTTTTGGCTTTCATCATCAACAGTGAAATGCAATGGGGTCCCCTTCACCCACATCTGTGAATGAAGAGGCACTCCCCCTCTTCAGGATCTGTTGGTTCTTCTGGTTGAATTGTTTTGGTCGTGACAGTAGTAGTGGGGTGTGTGTCGATGATCTGTCTCTTTTCAATATTTTCTGGATCGGATTCTGAATCAAGGTTCAACTCAGTGTCTTTGACCTCGACCACCAATGACTGTTTCTGGAGACATTCATCGATGTTGTGTCGGGGGATTTTATGTAAGTCACACCACTTCCCAGTGCCATTCTTCGTCTTTCCTTTACCCTTCTTGTCATGTGTCTTGGACCGGTTGTCTAGAGGCTATTGGTTAGGGTCGTCTTTACCATGCTTTGGTTGTTGCAGATTTGCATATCCAAATTATGATTTTTTTCTGGTGCCTAAATTTCTGCTTGATTTCGACAACATATCGATAGGTAGGCTCCCAACGATGAGATGCTTAGGAACTCCATTTTGGTTTGGATGTACCTATGCAGAGCCCCACAATATTTCAGAACCAGATGTTGATCAGAGTCTTTGATACCCAGCTTGGTGCACAAGGTATGGAAATTATTTGTGAACTCCAACAATATTTGGCTCTTCTCTTGTTACAGTGTGGTCCATCTTATGTACTGGTCTTCATAGTTATCAATGGGGTAGTACTGTTCCTTGGCTGCATCCACAAAAATATCCGAAGTGGGCTTGGCCCCATATATTTCAGATTCTTCTGTGGAACTTTGCTCCCAGTAAGTTTTCCACCAATGATTGACATGGGGGAGAGCCTTGAGGAGTGCGAACATGATCTTTTCCTTGTCGAAAAAATTTTGAACAGAGAAATAACCTTCTAATAGATTTAACCATTTTTCTAGGACATCCACATCTATCTGACCTTCAAATATGGGAATATCATAATTAAATTGTACCTTGAAGGGAGAGGTTCCTCCAAAATGGTCTCTTGATGAAGAAGTGTCTATTTCTATCAGCAGGCGTTGAGGGATGTGTGCAAAATTCTCCATCATTTCGTCCCTCTGTCACGCGAGAGTTTTCTCAAGCAACAGGTTAATAGAATCTTTTGCTCCATCGTTTTTCTTTTCTGTTGCCATCGAGGGTTTCTTGGGCGTGCGAGAGTGATTGTCCTCGAGAGAGACAAGATTGATCTTGTCAAGGACATGCACTGGAAAATTATTTTTGGAATGAAATGAAAGAAGAAATATTACAATGAAATACTCATGAAAATTGCCAAAAACAGAGAAATACAATAATACTTGATTTCTATTAATGAAAGAATCGTAAAGAGTCTATAAGCCTGCAATACAACAATATTTTGAAGCATGTGATAACCACCTAAGCCAATGTGAGGATTTACATTTAAGCACGCAACTTGACCAACTCAAAAGTTGTAAACTACTAAGCCTATCGTTTCAGTTGAAATATATTGTTTAACTTTTATATCTATTTACGAGTCAACCAAGAGTAGGATTCTGCTCTAGCGTACCCATATGGTAGATAGAAAGTAGAAGAGGAGGATTGTGCTCTAGCATACCCATATGTGGGGTTTGAGAAAGGATTACCCATTGTCATCGAGCATGTCATTTGAAAAAAAAAAAAAAATCTTGTATTTGGAAGAATATAAATTAAAATTTTAAGCTTTCTTTATTAGAAATTGAAAAAATTAAAAGATGGTATCTGTATTTAGATGTATTCAAATTCAAATTTTATATTTTTTAGATTGGAAGTTGTAAAACAGAAATAAAATGTTAATTAAATTTGTTAATTTATATTATTAAAGTTTGATTTTGAAGTGTTAATATTTCAAAAATAAAATTAGATTTTAGAAGTGGAAATATGGGTGTTTTAAAGTATGAAAAAATGAAAATGGATTTTGGAAGTGTGAATATGGATCTTAAAATATGTGAATGTTGATTTTTAAAACAGAAATTTTGATTTTCAAAATGAATTTAGAATTTTAAAAATGCTATTTCCATTTAAAAGTGAGAATATCTAATTTTGAAAGTATAAATTTGAAATAATGTGTATTTAAACTCTTAAATGTGTATATTAATTTCAATATTAACATCATTTTTTTTTTAATGTATGGAATAGCAAAATAGAAAAAGTGTTCTCATTACATTGAAGAATTATACATTTTTATTAATATTTAAAGTATATTACAATAATTATGATCTCCAACATCATCCATGAAAAGAGATAAAGATTCATAAATCAATGATATGAGTTGGTATTTCTTACCAACTTTGTAATGTTATATACAAACACTATAACTAAATATTATTGAGAGTATTTCTAACTAAAGTAATAAATAAATACTATTAATACATAATCTCATCATTCATTTTATTCCATCAATGGGAATCATTAGCACTCTCACCATTATGTCCAACAACTCATTATTGAGTTTTTTTTAACAATTTCTATACAAAACGTTAAACGTTGTTTACCTTTTGTTGATACTCAAAATCAAAACATTGAATAAAACTAGACTTAAACATAAATAAAAGGAAAAAATATAATGGTGTTCCCATTTTTTTCTTATTTTTTTAATGTTGATCATAAAATAAAGCACAAAAATATAACAGAAATAAAGATTTTGACTTACTCAGATTGGATCATTATATCATTTGTCATATATCATGATGCTTTCAGAGTGGAAAAAATTAAAGAAATCAACTTGCAGGGTCATTTTAATGAGAAGTTCTAGTTTGGAAAATTTGGGTTTGAAACCTTCTAGAGCCATTTTGAGGCATCAAACGACATTTTTGGGGGTCAAAACTTTCTTAACTCTAGCTAGGCCCCTTGATGATATTATACATATCAATACCTTTCAACAGTTCTAAAATTGGATCAATCATAACTTGTATGAAAAAGTTATGTCTCTCGCAAGTTGACCTACTGTGTTGACTGCCATGGTACTATTGGATGCCATGTCATCCCACATTACTCATGCATATGGGACTAGCCACATATGGAATTTCAAGAATATTCTAGAATATCCAAAACCTTATCACAATTGAAAGTTGAGGAAGTCAAAATACTACCCCTAGATGGCTATCAAACGATGTTAAATATCGGGCCACTAGGAGGAGAATGGGTTTGATTCTTTGGCATGGTATTTGTTCCATAGTTGAGAAGAGAACCTAGGAGTGATATTTTGAGAGTATAACAGAGGAGGAGAGATTATATAGTATCCATACAGGCCACAGTATCAAAGGAAACTCCACAAAAACTGTCTCTTTCTTTGTACTTGTATTTGAATAAAATAGAGTAAAACGACCTCACCTTCCAGATGGGTTTTCTCCTGTATTGGGTTTCCCAAGTTATATCTCATTTTTATTTGTGGATGGTGTGAGTATTTACTTATGTTCTCTATTTTTCGTATTTCAACTATTTCATACATTTTAAGCATAAAACCAGTAATTAAAGAATATGAAATCTAAAGGAAATTAACCTTCACAATAAATGTTCCAATATTTTATTAGATTCATTGTGACGAACTATCCATTGGAATATCCATGAAATTTTACAGATTATTGAGATTTCCTACTCTACCTAATCATGCTTAAAATATTAAAATATACAACTAAGCAAGTAATAAAGAAGGTTGTGCACAATAATATTAAAATCTACAACTAAAAATTGTGCACAATAGAAGAAATACAGAGATTGATAAATTACACCTACTACAACCCAAATATCCATATTTTATTTCATAAAAGATGATCTTCAAGATTACATTTAGAAAATATAACGATTCAATAAACCTTGAAGTTGAGCCTAAAATACTTTAAGCAATCTTTGATTTGACACCTCACAAGGAATAACAAGAAAATCAAACAAGCAAGTAATAAATACCTTTGTATTATTACATAGTTTGTGAAATGAGTGTTCTAACCCTAAATTTCTCTACACATGCATACATGGACTTTGGCCCTCTTACTTGCATTTGTTTACAAGCCATCACTGAGTCGCTCTTCTAAAAAACCCATTTTTGGAAGATGTACGCGCCCTGCTCCACTATTTCCTGTGTACATATGCTTGTTGCACCACTACAACCCGCGTATAGATGCATGTTGCACCTCTACAGCCTGCGTATACTTGCAAAAGTTGAAAGGAATTCGTTGATATTATAGGCTATTGGGTAGTTTCCCAACTAATCCATCACCTATAGCCCGCCACCCAACCTAATAACCATCATTTTCCCATATAAAATGAGGTGTTGGGGTCTCATCCGATATATAGAGATAAGAATAGTGAAACTCTGCCCATTTCACATACCCTCTATTGGACACACCGACCACACTTAAAGGGGGGCTTGTAAATGAGTGTGGGGCTCTTTTTCCCCAAACTTCCCTTGCACAAAACTCCTTAGTTAACAATCACCATCAACTCATTACTTATTGTTGTCATTTATAATCAGTTAGATGAGAACATATATGAGAAACATATATCATCATATATCATCAACAAATCATCATGATAAGGAACACAAGGAACACAATATGTATGTACAATTTTCTTTTTATTACGGACTACAATCCTTGGGTTATTAGCAACAACTGAATAGCGTACAACTATGAAAGAGCATAAGATCTATAATGCAAGACTCAACTTACTTCCTCGGCACCAACTAATATGAGGCAATAATCCTCAACATATTTCAATCTGTCAATAGGTACGTGACCTATCAATAGTGCAACATGCATATGTATGCGCCCTACCAGTAGTATAGCTCGCGTATGTACGCGGTCAACCTATACTACAACCTGCGTATACCTTCTGAGCAATTAGGGTTTTTGTTTTCATCACTCACTCAGATCCTCTGCAACCTTCAATCACATTCTCTTTTGTCTTTCAATGTCACATCTGATCCATAATCATTCACAAAACATACAAGATCTCCAACAACTTACTCATTCTCCTCAACTATGCAATATGAAGGCTACTCAATCATGTATTAAAAAACCATTATACTATAGAAATCATATCAGTATTGAATCATTAGAGTGTTTCTCACTCCATCAACCAACACAAACCAAATCACAAAAGCCATACCAAGAATGCCTTAAGAATTCACTACACAACAAGCAATAGTATCCATCAAGACAATAGTGTTACCATACCAGAGTTTCTATGGCAGATATGAGCCCATATAATGCAAATCTAGAACCTTCTTCCATCTCCAAGAGCATGTCATCATCTCAACCACAAGTCTTCATGACTTCATCCACTGGACACGCCTTATTCTCATTCATCATGTGTATGTACACGACCTGGCTCACTACAGCCTGTGTATACCTCAGAAACTAGGGTTTTTGAACTTCCGAGACTTTTTCCGTCATGACCTCAGAATTTCCGAAACTTTGATCCATCCATGAGATCCTCCAATCTTTCTCTCTCTCAGAATAGATATTCAATACATTCTCAAGAGATACACACAAAAGATATCCAAAAGATGCATTTTCACAAGAGGCCCTTGCCTCTTATTTATACTCCACAAATAGCTTCCTTAGAAGCATATTCTAGGTCACTTAACCCTTTTTAGGTCACTTAACCTATTTCTAGGTCACTTAACCCTTTTTAGGTCACTTAACCTATTTCTAGGTCACTTAACCCATTTCTAGATTAACCACTTTCCATAAATAGAAAGTTCTCCATTAAATATTCCTCCTTGACTTTGTCACTTTTATTTACCATATAAATAATAATTTCTTCTTTATAAGTTCTTTGACATCTTTGACTTTTTGGGGTTTCAAGCCTACATATGAGGGTCCTCCAACTTCGTAAGGCCATAACTCTCAAACCATGAGGAGTTATGTGACATTCCACATACCACCGGAAATGGCATGAAAAGAGCTATCCATCTCGGATAGTGTTACTGACAAATTCACTGATCTTCAACTCATTATTCCACATACAAGCATAACCATACTTCAAGGATAATTCAACTACAAAGCGTCTTCCCGTGAGGGATTTCACCATAAGGGGACCACTTTGGAGTTCATCCATTTTTACACCTTATTAATCACGATAGAAAAATAAAGATCAATCCAACAATACATCAATATCTCCATGAGATCTTTACATCATTCAATCATCCTTTGGCATCAACTAATTCCTTGACATCAATCAATTCCAAACAAAATCATCCTTTGGCATTAATCAATCACTTGACATCAATTAATCACTTGACATCAATCCTTTGACATCAATTAATTAAACCTTTGGATTCAATGAAAACATGATCCAACACCCTCCTTGCCCCAAGCATTTGCAACCCTTTTGTGAGAATTGCCTCAGAATTCCCCAATTTTCCTTCCTTCCTCCATCAAAAACCCATCATACTTCCCAAGAAGAAGGTTGAGAGGAGAAGCCATACAAAGGTGCACTTGGAGCTTGGTGAAGAGGATCCTGGACCAGGTTCATGGAGCAGTTGCTGACTTTGGTTGTAAGTGATCATTGTATTATCAATAAAAGAAGTACTTTTCCTGTCCCAAACCATGATGTGTTGAATGTTTACATTTGATTTATGTTTTTATTCTAACATATAACCCTAGTTCATACATGAATTGCATGCTTGTAGATTTTTGTTTGTCTGTATTTGAATGCAAGCCGACCTTGGGAGGAGGCATGTAGTCAGCAAAGTTATCAAGCGCGAGAGGATCATCACTAGACGCAAAGTAGAGGTACAGTTGTTATCGGGCTAATTGTTAAGTGCGGACACAAATCAATCCCCCTAGCTTCACTAAGAAGCTAGAACAAAACAGTAAACTACTCTTTCCTTAGATTTCAATTATCAAATGAGAAATGGATCTAGAACATACCCTTTAAATATCGAATATCCTACTACGCCAATGAAATCCAAACTCCGTCGTGAGGCTTATGGAGAAATATCTACAAAGGAACACAAGCCAGCGAAGACAAGAATAACAGAGTCTATTTGATATGAAACTATGTACGTGATCAAGGAATCATACAATATGGACAAATAACATTCATATATGAAATAAAAGAATATCTGTATTAAAGAATGTGGAAGAAATATACAACCAAATGCCTTGATTTCTTCAGGTTCCTTCCAACAATTCCTTGCTTCCCACACACTTTTAAGTTTTTTCTCCAAGGATTCTGAGACCATGGATCTGATAGCTACTCACAATATATATTGACAAAGAAAAGCTCAAAGCCACTCTAACCAAGATAATAATCTCAAGCCAAATCCAACTAACTTTCTCCATGAGAGCTCCTCTCTTTTTATAAGCTGAAGAGGATAAGGTGAGGAGATTAGGATGATCCCACTAAATCATGAAGGTGAGTAAGATCCAAACCATTCAGAGGCCACCTCACCATAGAAGCTTCTCCTTCTAGAAGCATTGAGAAGACCCTCATTTTTCCCACGTACAGGAATTTCCACACCCTAGCTATAGTGCAACCTGCAGAAACTCTGCAGTCTAGCTTTAGAGAAAGATGCGAAAATCAGGCATCGTCGCACCCTGCGTATAGAGCAGCTTGTGAAATCCTCCTTAATAGGGTTTTTATAATGGAAAATACAACTTCTTCTCTCAAGTAAAGTTCTTCTCCCTTCTTTCTTCAGGAATTCAAGATATTGATCCTTCTAAAGACAAAGGATAGGTTTACATCATTAACGATCATAAGGGTGACGAAAATAATGTGTAACAATAGTTACCCGATCATTCTCATTTTGTTTTTGTTGTATGAGTCTGGGATATGTTTGGGGTAGTTAGAGAAGTAGGAGACTTTTAAATGGTTATTGATCTTCCTACATTGTAAACCCTCGTGTAGACATAGGAGGGTTTTTCCCACTAGAAGGACTGGTGACCATACTGGGGAAGCTTCTAGGGGTTTAGGGGATTTTTGGGGTGTTTGATTGGTTTTATACCTTTCAAGTTTCTTTTTGAGTCTGTTGAGTCTTTAAGGGATTCTGGTCACTTGTTGGTGCCATACCAGTTCTCCCTGCCCTATCAATCTATTTGTTTTATTTATTTTTTCAAGAAGTATAGAGGTGTACGCGCCCTATTGCGGGACAACACGTGTACATACGCACCCTTCTATATAAACATCCCACGTACATACGCAGGCTTCTTAAGTGTTAGTAGTGTACCTGTTTCAAGAAATTGTTTTTAAGAAGAGGCAGTCAACCTCTTCCCTGATTGAGCTTTTACTTCTCATGGTTTCTTGATTGAGTTCAGTGTCTCTATTTTTACAGTCATAGATTGGGTTAGATATCAATTTTCTTGTCTTTTTAAAGATTTCTTGTGTTTAATTCTGAAAGGGTTTAGGCAAGTCTTTGAGTTTGTTGATTAGCCTGTTTGATGTCTTTAGTGACTCCCTGCAATCCGTAGTGGGCTAGAGGTCAGTTTCAGTCTTGTCTTGTATTTTATTTTCCCCATTTCATTTTCTTTAAAGAAAAGAGAAAAAGGTTTATTTCAATTTTTTCCTGTTTAAAGCATTTCCAAAAAGAAAAAAGGTTTTTCATTTCTTAGTTTGGTAAAATAGTTAGGGTTAGTTATTCTACTTGAAAGGAAAAAGAGTTCAATTTTTATGTTCTTTACTGATTCCTTACAACTTAAGTAGCTCGTAGTTGAGTGAAATTTCATTTTAGGTATTCTTTTTAAAGATCTTGAAAATAGTTAGTTATGAAAAGTTGGTTACAAAGAGCTATCTGAAAATCTTTATTTTTCTAGAAGTAATTTTTCTTTGAATTTCGTTTATTTTCTCCTCTTTCATCTCTCATCCACATCACTAGTTTCACTGCCATATACTCTGAGTTAAAACAAGCCATTTAAAAACAAACACTAAATTTAAAAATAACTAGACTTTTTGTTTGTAGGGTCAATCAACTAGTTTAGGGCTAGAGATTTGAATTGGGTTGGAGAGGGAACTTTTCAAGGCTTTTAAACAAACATTGGAGTCAGAGCTAGGGAGTGTAAAAGTCCAGTGACGTGAAAGTTATCTGGGACCCCCCTCTAACACAGGGGCTAAACACGAGGTCGCGTGAAGAAAGGCAACAGAGATAACTCCTCCAAAGCTGGACTAAACCTAGTGGGGAATGCATACTGAGGATTTGTCATGGGATATTATCACTTTCATTTTTCTATGAAGATTTGTGGACCTAGAATCCGTTCAATATCCTCAGTTGTCTTCCAGATCACTTGCTTTCGATACCCTTGGTAGGTTTCATGCTTTTTATCCTTCTCATTGTTGTCCACCCAACTATCGACTATACCCGCCTGGTGACTATTCGCGAGATGGAAACTTAATTGCCTTTATTCTAGGGACTTACACATGTGACTACGGGGGTATACCATGGTACCTAGGGTAGACATCATGTCACACTTTGCAGAGTATACAAGGAGGATGCTTTCGTCTTCGAGTTTCACTTTCACCTGTAAGTTGCTCTAGTGTTGGCTGGCATAATTGTTCCTCCAACTAGATAGTGGTTTGCTTGTTTTATATTGTAAGAACGTTTCCGGTGTGTTCTTGGTTTTAAACATTAGTTAAAGCCTTACTGTGTTATTGATCTTTTCACAAAGTGGAAGATCAAGAGCTCTGTCGGTCATGAAGGCTTCAGGGCATGCCGCCAGTTACATTGGAGCCACCACTGCCACCATTATGGAAAATACTTGACCAGCAAGGGTCATTCAAAGTGACCAAGCCACAGGAAACTATGCCCGAGCCATCCCCAAGAGGAGATTACTCGAATCCATTGGAAACTACTATTTTTTTACCTTGGAGCAGAAGCTCTTGGGTCGGCTAACCCTCTGATCACTAACTTGTCAGTGCCAATTTTGGCACAAGTTGTCCCTCTAAGGGTAACACCTCACGAGCATCATATAGTCTTATAAGCATCTATGAAAGAAAATTATTCTACTTCATCTAAGAGTCCTCACACTCCCCTAACGACTGTCACCACAGGGGGCATTCTGCCTCCTAAACTACCTTTGTCGGTTTGGACCATAGTGGTCTCGACCCCCTCTACTTCGGGTAGTGGTATGATTCTGTCATTAGCAATGACCACTACTCCATTCACACAGAGTGTGACGGACCCTCCATTTTCATATGGGATGCCTGGATTTGATACAAAGTTTTTCCTTACCTACTCCACCCTAGATACCATGGGTATGGGGGAAGAGAGATCAAATGATCCCTTGGAAGGGTCCATGGGAGGCACCTCAGCCTCCTATAATGCTATCCCTTACAGTGGGGTCCATATACCTCCTCAGTCCCCCTCGCTCAATAGTGCTTTCGAGCCAACCGTCAGGCTGAACAAAAACTATAGCTTGTTCTTACACCATGTTGATGGGTTAAATTCCGTTCTCTTTGTTTGACACGTTTGGTAATAATGATTTTTCTTCAGCTATCATCTCCACCAGGGGAAACCTTGGTTTTGGACAACAGAATCATGTGCAGGGTACTATTCCTACACAGGGGGAAATGACAAGAGTTTACTCCTCACAAAGACTTTGGAATCCTTGGCAGGGATATGTTCCCTTGCAAACGATGCCGACCAGGGGAAACCCCTTCTGTTAGCACTCTGTAATTTGCCCAAGGCTGAAAGGCAATCACAGAGGCAACATCAAAACCACTTCGAGTCTTGGATCTAGCCCTCCAAGACTCAGAGAGGGATCTCTCTATGTAATATAGCTTTGTTTGCAGAAATATTAGGCTAGTTATGAAGAACAAGGGTTTGTTGTAAAGGGTTTTTAAAGTTGGTTGAGACAAACTGCACATCCATTGGGCTATGG
>SNQJ01S0107165.1:5552-32441 GCA_010110895.2 Picea sitchensis | reverse complement strand
CTAGTGTTTAATCGGATACATCAGTGATCCAATCAACTGTGGATTGGTCTCATATTGAATCAACATCAATCTTCTTTTTTAAATCCATCACGGTGGATTTGTATTATATCATACTTCTTGTCCCAAGAAGTAGTGTATCATAATTAGATCCTTTATGAAAATTAGAAGTCAATGCTTGCTAGTTTTTAACAACTAGGCTTTCTGAGTAAGTCATCAGGATCAAGTTTTTTTGTTTTTTTTTTTGTCACCAATACTGTATAGGTTTGGATCAGCAACACTCTTGCTGAAATCCAAACTCATCAAGAATCTATCTATCTAATATAGATTCCAACTCATGGATGGTGGTACGGATGGAAGTGAATCGGTTCACTGGGTCAAGTGTCTCATCATGGACAACTCCCTCTCTTTATGAGTAACCTCTGTCTATGGATTTTGTTTTGTATTTTTTTTATACTTCCATCAGCTGCATGCTTGATCTTATATATCCACTTGGAAGTTACCACAGACTTCCCTTTTTGTTCCTTGAATAATATCTTATGCATCATTCTTCAAGACGTACTGGTATTCTTCTGTTATGGCATCTTTCCATACAGGTTCTCTTGTATCTTTTCTAAGAAAAAGAGTCTCAGCGTCAATGGAGTGGCTCGTGACTGGAGGATAGCTCAAAAAATCTATTTTTTCTTTCTCGGAATGTGCCTTGAGAAGCTTGTATGCTTTTCTACCTTTTGCATAGTGAGTTTAGGTAGGCATTTTATGCCTTGCTGCAATATCACTGAGCATATCAACTGGAGCAACTGGAATAATGTCTTTCTCCCACTGAACTGCTGAAAGGGGAAAAGGTATAGTCTTACTATCAATCTCCATCTGAAATTCTCTGGATCTTTGAAGGACTATCTCTTTTTCAAGAACAATGTTTCTACTTGTCTCAATTTGTCTTTGACCAGGGATGTCGATCTGGAATGTCTTTGAAGATTCATTGTATCCTTTATTTCTAAAGGATTTATTTTGGACTTCTTCTCTTTGGGTACATGAAGATACATTGGGAAGCCTAATAACCTAAACTGTTCAATCTCAGGCTTCACTCTGGTGAAGGCTTCTATTTTGGTGAAGACTCTTATTCTGAACATATATTGTGCCATGCATGCTTCTGACCATGAAATCATAGAAAGATTATGATCATGCATTATTGCATTGATTGTCTCAAGGATGGTTCTATTCTTCCTCTTTCTCAAATAGTTTTGACTCCCTATGAGTCAATGTGACTCCCTATGAAGGATAAGCATCTTCCTTTGTTCTTGACCTGTCTAGAACAAGAAAACAAGAGGAACCAAAACAAGAATATCTCCTAAAGGAGAATAATGAGTACATCTCTAGAATCAAAACAATTTTAAGGATTGTTAACACAGCTACAACGCCTACTTGTAATGTAGCAAACTTTAGAAATATAAGTTTAGAGGAATGACTATTACAACAATCAAACCCGGAGTCTTCTAGTGTGTTGTTTTTCTTCCAATTCTCCTTTACTCAAGATAACAAGTGCTTTCTTCAACCTATCTTTTTTACTAGGACAATATTCTATCTTGACAGAATGTTGGGTTAGAGAACAAACTCTATGATCTCAACTTTAATCCATCTAATATATTGACTTTAATTTTGACCAAGGGTTAGTATGATGTTCATAGCTTCAACATGCAATCTAGATCAAAATAATGTCATAACAAGTAGATGCATATCAGAATAATCAAACCTAGGTTGCATTATTCTTCTAAATGTGTTGGATATTGAGATCCTTCTGGATCTATGGAAAGAGATCTCTTCTCCTACAAATACCCTTTAAAKCTTAACAATTTAAACATATGTGAGTACATACCTTTGATAGCATTCGCAGGTAGTGACACCATCTGGTAGCGGCGGTAATATTTACCAACTCTTAAAATACTTCAAGGGTGACTGCAACTGGTGCAATCACTRATACTGCAWTTGATTCTGAAACTACAATTGCAACTGCAACTTAGGGTTTTATGAGGAAACCCTAATTTTTCAAACTTCAAATTTTGAAATTCTGATCTAGGGGATAGATGCGTTGAGCTGAGCCAAGTAAGCTAGTGCAGTCAAATTTCTGAAAATCTAAATTTTACCCCCTCAAACTTGATCAGTGGATTTCTGGACTGGTGCTTCTGGTTTTCTAGTACTTCTAGTTTTTTGGTACTCTGGTACTTCTGGTTTTCTGGTACTTTGTGAAAACTAGGGTTTCACTTTCTGGGAGATATACCCACTAAAAAGGTGCGCTGAAGGTGAAAAAGAGTTCATTGGGTTAGGGCGCACTTTTCTAGAAGGTTTTGAGGCTAAAAATCTTCTTCAATAAAAAGCCCTAATTTTCTTGTACGGCAACAGTGATGTTTTTCCTTTTGCTTGTGAAGAATGCTTGTGCAATGGGTTCTTTCAAGACCTATGCTCTGATACCATGTTGATTTTTCAAAATCTAGGTTAATCATGTATTTTATTTGATTTCATCATGTCTTAACCATAAATGAGAATGTTGCAGCAACCAAGATCACAAGAAGAAACACCATGCACAAGAACACAAGATATATCCTGGAAGCCTTCTCAAACAAGGGAGAAATACCCAACCAAATTATTTGATATATTCTTCAAGAGAAATACCTTTACCACCAAGAATATCCTAGCACACAAGAGGATTCACAAAACCCTAGAACTCTAGTGCCCAAGAGAGGTGCGCAACTTTTACCAAGAAGTGTACTTGCTGAAACTTCCAAAACTCACAAGTGTGTGTGTGTGTCTAAAATGAAAGATTTCATCTTACTTATATTAGAATTGTCCTGACAACTAAAATGTCTATTGGAACAATAGGGCCGACCTCACTTAGACATATTATTTATTTATTATTATAATAATTAATATTACTATTAATATTAATATTAATATTAATTATCTTTAACAAATTATATTTAGACACAATAAGATAGGGTCGACCTGTACCCTCTACACAATAATTAGGGTTACAGGTAGGTCTGACTCTTGAACAAAATATAGAAAAGGATCTGATACACCCACTAGTCCTCATACACTAGAGGCACATCCATAGGGATGTCATGGACCTATTTCACTCCATCACACAGATGAACCAGGTCTTCACACATGTGCCTATTCTCATCCATAGGCATGTCTACTCGATAGATCCACTGCCACCAACAGGAGGATCATATGGATTCTTCTCATCAACTTTGTTGCTGCTCAGATGAGGCCATCGTATCATCTCCATTTCTATTCACATGATGATGTGCCCAGTGCTTTTTAGGGATTTTCCACGTTCACCTTGTGCTCAGCAACAGGCACATCCTAACTCAACAGATCGCTCTTACATCAGATAATCATCTGGATTTCTTATCTCTCACATCATGGAGGAGGCAATATACATTCCTACCCGTTGTCCTAGGCTAGAACCACGAACCCTTTATTAGGGTCTTTCTCTCAGTTTTGTAAGCTGAGAGTAAGACTTCACATGTCTACTATATTCCACATCTCACAGGTTTGTAAGCTAGAGGATGTCTCCTATAGATGCATTCATCAACATAAACAAATTGAATAGAGACTTAGTTCCTCCCAACCATAGACATGAATAACCAAATTTACTTGTTCTTGTCACCCCCGAGCCTAAATAATTATTCCATAGGGACTAAAAACTRTATAACCTTAWCCAAAATTTCTCTAATTTTTTGTTCTTCTCAAAACCATCAAACTCAATGTCTCTCAAGAACTCAGCAACATCCTGCCTCATAACATACTTGTATATAATAAATTTCCTAGGTATTTTCAAGTTAGACTCATCCCTAACCCTAGGKAATCTTCTTGGCCTAACTTTGTGCTAGCTTGTTCTGTCACATCCCACGCCTTTGGGAGTAGGGTTCCACTTGTCTCATGGACAATAATTCACTCTGGTGGTTTTTATCTTTTTCACTCACCCATAGAATAATGATTTACTCTTTGCAACTCAATTTTCTAATCAGTTTGTTTCTTGTTAATTTAATAAATAAATAAATAATTACAAAAAATATTCATTATCAGTGTTTATGATGATATAATTCCACATAAGTCTTTTCCAATACTTTCACAACATAATCTAGCAAGAAATTAAATATTTAATTTTTTGTAAACTAAGGGACATTACACCCTAGCTTTGACTCTTAGTAGTCTAGAAACTGAAATTGCATGAATTGAAAGAACAAGCCATCCATGTGGCAAGATCACGTGTGTGTGTGTGTATATATATATATACTGAGGGACATTACACCCTGGCTTTGACTCTTAGTAGTCTAGAAACTGAAATTGCATGAATTGAAAGAACAAGCCATTCATGTGGCAAGATCACGTGTATATATATATATATATATATTGGTTTTCTGTGTTTCATGGGGTGGATCCTTTCCTTCTTTTCAAGTTTAAACCATCACCCAATCATAGGGTTATGTGTTTTTTTTTTCCTTTGTCTTGGGTGGAGTGGTATTCGAATAAATTCAATCAAAGATAAACTAAACAAATGTACTATTCAACCCAACATAATGGGGATGAAGCTCTTTGCGGGCTGCATGGCCTCCAATTGCATGTGAGCCTCAACTAGTTCCATGTTTTAGGAATTGAAGTTATCTAATAAAATTAAATGAATTATAATATACAAAGGGAAAATTCAGATCGTTTATGAACAGAAAATTTCATGAAAACATAGAAACTTATCTACAAAAGAATGGAATAATAACACTGAAACGTGTGCAAGGTTTGTGAAAATGAATGAGAGAAAAATAAATGTGAAATTGAGAGTGGTGAAGGATTATACAAGTCTGTCCTAATGTTTTTGTTTGTTGTCATGTTGTCACCTTTGCCTCAAACAGGTCTTCATTTGGTTCCTGGCCACTTGGTAGAAGCAGGACATGCAACTAATTAACTTATAACATGCAAGCAATCAAATTTTAGTGATTTTCAAAAACATAAATGAACTAAATACAACAGAAAATTTTGAATGATAGCAGTATAACAACCAACTAAGATGGTTGTCCCAGAAGGGTAAATTGACCAGATTTGACAATTTTCCTATTTTGGACAACAATATAGATGACAAAAAATTTTAAGTTAAAATAAGAATGAATTGAGATGAAATAGACAATAATAATGAACAAAGAAAAGAGGGTTTAATTTTATTTCCTGTAGAAGACCCTATTTTCACGAGACCTACGTAGTGACAAGTGAAAAGGGGTCAACTTTGAATTTTTTGCAAACAGAGTCCTTAGCTCACAAAATATGAACTAAGCATCCTTGACATAAAGAATTTTGATATGGGAGGTTTTCAAAACTCAAAAATAACCCAAGGAGGGCCTCCCATAGGGGAGAAATAACATGGTCATGAGATAATCTGGATGAGGTTAGAATGAGTCTGCTTGGGTGTCGTCATCTCTCCTCTTAATTCTATTTTTATACTCAGGTTCCTTTCTATTGCCTCCTTATCTGGCCTTATCTCTTCCCCCCTCCCCTTTTTCTCCTATTGTCCTCCTTGTTGATCCCTCGCCCCCTAACCATCTTTCAAATCTATTGTATTCTTTGAATTCTTTTAATTAATCATGATTATTAACCCCCACAAATGTTTTTAATGTTTAATCCTCCCATATTATCCCCCTTTCTACTCATTGATTCTACTCTTCCTTGTATTTCCCTTTTCTATCTTTATTGACTCTATTCTTTAGCAATGTTTTCTTCTCTACCCTAATTTCTCTCTTAATAATAATTATTATAATTATTAATATTAAACATTATAATTAATTACTAATAAACATTATAATTANTTCCTTGTATTTCCCTTTTCTATCTTTATTGACTCTATTCTTTAGCAATGTTTTCTTCTCTACCCTAATTTCTCTCTTAATAATAATTATTATAATTATTAATATTAAACATTATAATTAATTACTAATAAACATTATAATTAATTACTAATAAACATTATAATTATCACCAAATTGTTTATATTATTTTTAATAATTAACCACATCCCTCCTAACCTATTTTCAAATTATCCCCCCCCCTCTTTAGCAATTCCTTTTTTCTTCCAAACCATAGTATGATTTGTAATTAGTTTACTTAATTTTAATTGTTAACCCCCTCAATTGTTTTTAATTTTTTAATCCCCGTTTGTATCCCCCTTTTTACTCATTGATTCTACTCTTCATTTTATTTCCAATTTCTCTCTTTCTTGATTCTATTCTTTAGCAATGTTTCTTCTACCCTAATTTCTCTCTTAATAAAAATTATTATCTTTAATAATTATAATTATAAATATTATTAATTATTAATATTAAAAATTATAATTCCCCAAATGGGGTGACACGTCGAGTATTCCAGACACCTGGAAGGGTGTTGGGCCTGGCCTTAAATGCGGTAGGCCAACCCCCATCCCCTCAGCATTAACGATGGGAGCTGGCCCCAACCATCGTTCTCAAGACAAGGGACCTCTCCCTCACGGGAACAGTCTGGTCCTGCAAGCATTCAAGGTGATAGAGTTAATGGAGGACGACGTCCCGTCGCTCCCTCCGCTTTTGAATAGGTCGAGACATGGATGCACTCAGTTCATTTTCACCCTACACCAACACTGCAATTGCAAGCTCTGGTGCATTAATAAGACCACCCTCTGTGTTTTTGCAATCCGTTCTTTCACTCTGATTCCTCAAGAAAGAGGGAAACCACGTCGTGGTTCTGCCTAGCATACCCATGTCGCTCGACGTCAGAGGTTGCAACAGATGGAGCGAGTGCTCTCGCTGGCTCACACCCATCTTGCGCGCAGAGAAAATGAGGCCAGACTCCCTCCCATTTCATCCATGCATGAGAAGTGGCATGTCCCACCACCTTTCCTCCACCCAGAGCACTTGGGACTCTTGTTTGATTTGCGGGGACAGATGGCAGACCAAGTCCATCAGGTCCTCCTCATGAGCCAGCGACTCGATATGATTTATGATGCATTTTCCAATGCCCCAGCAGGGCAAAGATGCCCAACCTATGCATAGTTGTTTGTGATGCCATATAGAGGAGGAGAACAAGAGGATGAGGCCAACATGGCGAACTACCCAAATGTGTTATTTTTTGATAAAATGGCGGCACAAATGGAATCCTCAGCACAGTTGTATTTTTTTTTCCACTTCATATAGCAGGAACCACCTCTTTTTTACTTTAAAAAATATATATTAAAAATTATAATTAATAAACATTATAATTATTATCAAATTGTTTATATTATTTTTAATTATTAACCTCGTCCCTCCTAACCTCTTTTCAAATTATTCCCCCCCTCTTTAGCAATTCCTTTTTCCTCCAAACCATAGGACTTTTAATAAATAATAAAAGTCATTTATATTATTACCCTTTTCCTTCTTAACCTTATTCTCATTTCTCTTTATTTTAATTTCATATTCTTAACTATTTTTTTCTCAACTGTTTCATTTTCCACCTTTGACCTCAATCCTTTTTTTATTTTTCTACTTTATTAATATTTATTCCTTAATTTACTCATCTATATCCAACAGTTCTCTCTTTTAAAACAATCATATTCACTTATTTTTCTTTATATTCTTTCCTCATCAACCGTTTTGATCATTGAATCTTAATGTCCCTGACAATGGGTGGAGTGTCCACTTGAAATGTTGGATGTTTCAAAACTTTTGACACAGTTTTTATCCAGAAAATATTCTAACACTATGAATAACTGTGAAAACCTAAATGCTCTAATTTTATGAATCTATCCAATAGGTGATAGTAGGATAGGAACATCATGAATTTTAAATCCTTCTATCCCTACTATCCCTCAGATTGATACTGGAGGCATTGACCCAACTGAAATGGACACCCTGTAACTGACTTGAAATGATATAAAGTGACTTGAAATTGATGCCTAATACTCTTTTAGTGTCTAATAAGTCACTATGGTTCCTATATTGCCCAATGATACACTTTAATGGGAAAGGGCCACGTTGACTATGACCCCTACCACTTTCTTTGACTAGAACTAGATCATAAGAGGTTGCTAAAAGAAAACTTCAGGCCAGCTTGGAAAGAAATGAAACAAACATTCAAGAAATATTTCCAAGGAGAAGATGATGTGCCTTCCCTACTCAAAGATTTCACAAATATTTCCATCCATGAGGGAGATCCGATTCGAAATTTCAACCAATGCTTTACCTCCACCTTGAAAAGGATCCCAACTTCTTCCTAAGCATTCGGGAACAATTTGTTCCACTACTACATGACCTCTATGAATTCAAATGTAAAGTACATATTGAATTACAAGTAAATACATACTTTATATGCGACCAAGGCTAGTGCCATAGAAATTGAGAGAAACATGGAGAAATAAGGTATGATTCTCTCACCTATAGTAAAACCTCATTTTAATGGGAGGCCTAGGAATGAGGTGGCTTGAAACGAAGGTCCTCGATATGAACCCGTACCTTCTCAAACTTCAAGCATGGAAGAAACTTTATCTTCTAAAACTTTGAAATTATTAATGAACATGAAAAATCAAATCATTTCCCTTAATCGAAAATTAAATGACTTGAAAATTATTGTTCCTTTGTGGTCAAGGAATCCTCTTCATCCTACTCCCCCTCCCAGGAAGAACGTTTCTTAAGTGGATTGGTGTCTCTTTTTCCAACACTTCCATGATCATGAGTATACACGTCACTTGGAATTGTCCAAATTTGTCAAGGCACATTTACCTCCAATAAACAATAAGCTTACCTCCACTTCTCAGAATGATCAAGTCAACATGGAAGAGTATGTTCCTTATGATGATAACGCTCCTCCCTTTGGAATCTTTGTTGTGGAAACTAGGATTTAGACCTCTAAACAAAATCCACAAAGAGTGGAAGGGGCCAAAATTATCCTAAAGACAATGGAAAAATAAAATCTATCATGAGTGGTAGATCACCTTCCCATCTAAAGAAAAAAGTTTCATGGACTCCAAACAAGGTTTTACCTAATGATTCACTTCCATGATTCCCAATAAGGGGACCTTACAATGTAGTTGAATATCTAGAAAAGGTATCGAACCAAATGAAATTACTATATGATCCTAGGACACCCGCTCAATTTGAAAACATTTCACATTCCCTACTAACCCATCCTACTTCAAAAATAGAACAGATAGATCCTCTTTCCAAAGAGGCCTCTTCTCAACAAAAGGAGGCATATGATGCCATCGATTTAGACCTAGGATTTCCTCCTTTCTATGTAGTGGTAAATATTTTTTTATTTTGTGCTCCATAATTGTGTCATTGACATAGGATCAAGGTACAATGTCATGTCCCTTTGAGTTATGAGGATATTGGGCCTTGAGTGCATAGGTCCTTGTAAATATCTACTAGCTTTAGATTTAAGGATAGTAGAAAAAATCGGTTACATCAAGTACTTATCCATTTCTTTCAAACAAGCTCTTGATGTGAGAATGCTCATAGACATAATTGTACTAGATAAACCTGAACACATGATATGGTTTTAGGAAGCGAGTGGTCCTCCAAAGTAAAACAGGGTTGCTACTTCATGGAAGGAACTCACTTCACCCTTTCTCATAAGGGTGTAGAAGTTTTCATTAGGAGAGATCTGAAATATCGAGAGTAGGTTGTTCTTGCTTCCTACAACACCAAACATGTGTCTTTTCAAGTCATGGGGATGGGTACTTATACTATGTTATCCAAAGAATATGTTTATGTCCCTCCTCCTGAGTTAGAAGAAGTGGCGTGGAGAACAGATTTTGATGGTGCTAAATTCAAGCATGGATCTAGTGTTGGGGTCTTTTTGTGTGATCCCAAGGGAAAGAAAAACCCTTTCTCTTTTCGATTAGAGTTCCCCAACACCAGTATCATAGAATAATATGAAGCGTTAGTTTAGGGCCTCCAAAATGCCTTAGACTTAGGAATTTTCCATTTGTTGGTGAGCAGGGATTCATAGCTTGTTGTGAACCAATTCAGGGACAAATATGTGGTTCATAACCCTAACCTCAAATAATACTACCGAAAGGCTAAGGAAATTATTGAAAAGTTCTCGTCTTTCAAAATTCAAGCTATACCTAGGGCCACAAACCATGTATTTGATACTTCGGCCTTAGTTGGTTCATGATTTACTTCATATTTCATAAGGTTTGTCGAGGATATAAAATTACAAATATTACATAGGCCTACGTTACCCGATAACATTGACTCTTGGAAGGTTTTTGATATTGATGAACAAATATGTAGATTCCTTCAAAACAAGGAGGAATTTGAAGATTTACATTTTTTCCATGAGTTGGAAGCGGAAATTAGGGATATAATTCAATTGAAAACAAATAAAATCCCCCTTTGATTTGTCTATTTTGGAATACATGTTTGATTCCAATGATGCTTCTACCTATGCAGCTAGTATTGATAGTGAATCTGTTAGGAAGGTGCAAGAAACCATCGCTATAAATTTGGGAACAAAGAAATATCCAAAATTGGTTTATATAAGGTCACAATGTTCTCCTTTCGAGATCACTCAATTAACAGAACACTTAACAAAGTTCAAATATGTCTTTGGATGGTCCTACAAGGACCTCACGTTTTTCAATATGCAAGAGATAGTCCATGACATTCCCATATTTCCTCATTTGAATCCTTACAAGCAGAAACAAAGGAAGAAAATTATTGCTTTAGAACAAGGCTGAATTAGACAAAATGGAAGCAACAGGGGTCATATACTTTATTTTCTACTCACAATGGGTATCCAATTTGGTTCTCGTTAGGAAGAAAACTCAGGATATTTGGTTGTGTGTTGATTTTTGTCATTTGAATAAAGTTTCCTTAAAGGATAACTACCATGTCCCACCGATGGAGGAGATTCTCCAACAAGTATCTGGGACTCAAATGTGTCTCTTTTAGATGGTTTCTCATGTTACAATTGGATAGCCATCAAACCTTATGATAGTCACAAAATCACCTTCACTACCCGTTGGGGCACGTATTCATATCACAAGATGACTTTTGGTTTGATTAGCGCTGGAAGTACTTTTCAACGTGCCATGGCCATTTCTTTCAAAGGCTTGTTGAATAAAGCGTAAAAGATCTGCTGAATTTTCTCTAAATAGTCTTAGTGTTTGTGTGTACTTGTTCTCCTTCAGTGGTTGAACTTGTCTACTTGTTAGTTAAGGGTTGAGGGGTAGTAGTAAATACTTTCTATTTTAGATATCTTCAGGAGGGATTGGTTAGCTAGGTATTTCTTGTTGCTTCCTTGGGTTTAGCTTGTTGATTTTCATTTACTAACAACTATATTTAATTTGTTTAAAGAGGTTTTGTGTAGATTTTTTGAAGGATTTATTGAGGGGTATGAGATCCCTTTAACTCAACAGTGGGAACCAAACCTGCTTAAGAGGCCCAATTAGACTCGTAAGCATTTGATGAGTGGTAAGTTTCTCCATATTTGTGATCTAGCTAGAATTTTTTATAGGATTTAATCGTGATTGATAGTTATGTCTTTTCTATGAAACCTTTCCTCGGGCTATGCAGTTCTCTTTTGGTTCTTTTCTAACATTTATAACAAAAGAAGTATAGAGCTTAAACCAAATGAAAGAGGGAATTTAATTATGTGTTGGGGAAGGTTGGGGTTTAGGATAACCTTTATACCTTAGCATGCAGACGAAGAAGATATAAATTGCTTCAAACTAACATTAATATCATTTTTATTTGTAGACATTCAGCATCGTCTAAGATAACAGTTACAGAAATAAAATATACACGTGACAAGAAGTTAGTGAAAGAAAAGTAATTTTCAATGTTCTATTATCAATCACATGTTAACACAATAGATTTATATTCACCAACTAGAATAAAAGAATTGTTACAGCATTATAATATAACTTTGAATAACATATACATCAACTCTTACTCAATACATCAGCAAATATTGAATTCGAAGAAAAATATAATCTCCTTCGATCCAATCACATTCACACCTCATATGAAAGAAGTGTCTTTGGTTCTAAACAAAAATTCTTAATTAAAATAACTTGCACAGAAATAATTCTCTTACAATATTCCAGAAAATTCTTTCTCTCCTAAACCTTGATCTCAAGGTCGATTCTCTTATTTATGAAATAAATCTAAACTAAAAATAGCTACTAAGTTGTGTTAAGTCAAGAAAATGGCATGTGGCAAACTTTATCTATATGTTCTCTTTTGCTTCTCTTGAGATCATATGGTCGTTTTATTGAAGTGGATTGTTCCTTTTGTATTCTGAACATATGCAGAAGAGATCTTCACATGTATTTGCATATGGGAACATGTGTTGATCCATTGGAGTGGAAAGGACCTCCTTCATCTCAATCGCTCATTCTTTGTATTTGATTAGTCTAACACTCAAGCACTATAAGACTGAGAGATATTTAATCGGAGGCTCCATGAAATTCTTCAATTGAACTGGGATCATGCTTGAAACATGTGAAATCTTTATTTCATACACCTGGTCTTGCTCTGCATATCGCTTAACTATGTCACGTAAATTGGAGAAATCATTTGGTGGGCCAAACTCTGGCAAGATGATACTCCTCATTTCCTGATTTATTTTCTCCCAAATTTTCTCACACTCTCCCCATCTTTCCTGCATTTTCCTTTGGGGTTCCTAGACCATGCTTACCCAGTGTTCAATTGCCTTCCTTATTCGGGAAGTGTTTTTTTCCATAAGCACTTGGATGTTGTGCTCTTTTGTATCTCGACCCTTCTATACTTCCATGATGTAGTCTATCCATTATAAGGCTTGATGTGACTTCTCATACCATCATTGCATGTATTTATAGGTTGTCAACCCCATGAGGGTATCTTCCTGGAAATCAACTATGTGAGCAGTGAAGAGGTCTCTTTCCCTTGTGAATTGTGCATACATTTCTTGGAACTCACACTTCAAGAGTACCACCACTTGTGTTGAATTTTGTTAATACTTTGCTTGATGTCACAAATGGTCCAATTATTTATTCATGGTGGCTACCTCCCTTTGATCCCTTTTTTCCCTATCTAAAGTAGCATTGGTTATGGCCATCCCTACTCCAATTAGCTTAGTCATCTTAGCACTTTCTATGTCAAATAGTGTTTCCTCTGTGGTTACGAAAAGTGTGCTATCGAGCGTGAGCTTCCTTTTATTGATTTTTCTTCTCATCACAACTATCATTTTCTTGTCATAAGAAATTTCATGTATATCGGTGACTTCATCTACTGGTTTAGGAATCTATTGATCTCCCCATGACATAGTATTGCCTAGGCTTCCTGTCGTATACATATGTTCCATGGAAGGTTCTCTTAATTCCTTAGCAGGGGAGGTTACTGTATGCACTAGTGATTTGGCCTTATGGTGATCCTCTTCAGTTGACAAAGTCTTTGTCCTAGTTGGGGAAGTAGGTGAAGGATCGACATTAGTTGGGAGTTCGTTCGTTGAGATGTCAATTTTTGGCCCCCCATTCCTTATTCTTTTTCACCAGCATCCAAGTCATTCTTGGAGCTATCATTCTGAGGTTGTGTTCCCAATTTATCGAGAAATACAGTTTCAATGGTGCTCTTAGTTACCAGGTTGCCTTATTGAGGATTTGGAGTCACATCATCATAAACTGGAACAGATGTTTCCCCTGGTTCCTTCTCCTGTGTGATTGTCACTAGGGTTATGTGTGAGGCATCTGACCCTTCCTCATCGTCATATATCATGATTAAATCTATGAGGATAGTAGGAATATCCGTCCCACTTGATGCTCTTGTTTACCTTAGCTGGGTTGCAGTAGTCATCGGAAATCCTACATGTGGTGACATAGGGATGGGGTTTTCTTCATCAGTGGTCTCCTCTAGTGGAATTGTCTATGAGCCATTTAGCTCTTCCTCATGATTACTTGTATCAGTCGGGGTAATCCTAAAGGTTCCTATAAAAGGGTTCAGTGGGGGATCTTACCCTAATATTTGCATAGCTCTTTCATATTCTTCTAGTAACAGTATCCCCCTCTTACGTGCCTCTGTTGTTTTTGCTACTTTATTTTCTTCTCTTACCCTAAGGGATTCTTGAACTGCCTGCTCTATTATCTAAACTTTCTCATCCATATTCATTGCTTTGAATTTGGTCATATTAGGGTTATACCTTCTATGGAGCACTTCCTCCTAGTCTTGGGCACCCTCGATAAAGATCTCATCTCCGAAGATATCATGAGCATATGGCCAACATGAGGAGGCATGTGACACATGTTGGAGTACCAATTCTTTTGAATCATGCTTGCGAAAATGTCTTGTGGGGAACCAATACTCAAGTTGACTCAATCCCTCTTGTTTCACCTATACAGTGTATTTTACCATGTAAAACCCTATATGAAAACTATAGGGTATGAAATACCTCTTCTTATCCTTTACCAAAGAGGCATTATAGCCATGTAGAATGATCTAGTAAAAAATTTCTCCCAAAATGAGATGGTCTGGGACATGAACGGGGAGTAGGTGTGGTGTGCCAGTAGCCCCGAACACTTTGATATAAGTGCTTGTTTCTTCAAAATACTAGTGTCCCACTTTGGAAATCATCTTTCTAGCTGCAGTTGAAATCCTTGGGCATTCTTTTCTAAATATAATGAAGTGCACTCGAGATATGAACTCATCACATATCAGGGCGTAAAAAAAATTGTAACTATTTTCCCATAGAATGTTTAAATAAACATGCACGGGTAACTCAGCAACATGCTAGCTTAAATTCATACCTGCGAAAATGTTTATTGCACGGATTACGTCCAATAGGTATGATGCCATGTGGAAAATTGGTGTGTCTCTGTCCTTTGGTGTATGGAACTGTAGAATGTTGGTGCTCAGTTGTTTGGAAATGATGGCTCCCCAATTGAAACTACTCTCGAATATCGCCACAGTATATGCCACGAGAATCCATGCTTCTGACAAACTTAGAACAATATTTTTCCCCATACAATCGGCAGATTAAAGCCATTAAATACATATAAGGTTCTATGAGGTTTACCATGTTGTACCACTCATTTCTCCTATTTTTTAACCTCTTAGCTTCTTTCCACCATGAGGCCAGTAACCTGTTGGTGTCATGGAACTCATAAAATATGACCACAAATTTTGTATTTAGTCTCTCCTCTAGGTCTCTGAGTTTGTAGTATTTTTGTACCTCTATTGGAAGAAAGACACCAACACATTCACCCTCTTCATTATTGATTGTGCATTTTATCACATCTGTGTGGTCAATCATCCATCCTAGGGTTTCGATGTAAGGCAAAACTAGGGTTCGACACGCTACCATATGTAGATATGATTGCCTAATGTTTGGGAAAACATTGGTCATCCAATATCCTGACATTCGGGTTGTTGTGAGGTGCAAACTCTAGGTAATATGCCTGATTAATTTTGTTAAAAATATCTCCCCAATGTGGGAGCATTACTTTAGATCTGATGCTCGCCTCTGTGTCCCCAAACGCTGGAGGCTAGGTGAACTGTTTCTTAGTGGAATTTCAGATGACCGACTATGTTTTTTAAATGAAATCAAGTTATCTTGCGGAAACCAGTTTCAACCTTTTGTCAATCTCCAATTATTTCATCTTGGGTGTTCTTGGTGAGCGTCTGGTTGGCATCTTTCTCAAAGGCATATTCTTGCATAAAAATGGAACAATAAGTTGCAAGCCAACTGTGACAAGTGTTATTCAATGAAATCTCAAATGTAATCAATAAAAACCATGCTTAATTCTTCCTCGTAGGAAATGACCTGGGATTACTGGTAATTGAAGTGGCACAATGACATGTTACCTCTTCGATTCTCTCTCTTGCTCCTTCTTCTACTCAGGAGATAAGCAATTTGTGAATGGAACACCATGCTTGGGCATAAATCTCATAAATTTAAAACATACCTACATTGTTGCATCGAGTATTGAATTCAGGAGTATAGATATGATCTATACAATCTATAACAGAATCCACACCATGCTTAGGATTAAATGCAATACAGGTTGGCAGCGCAGGAGCTTGTTATTTTAAATTTCATCGATGAAGCCAAATTTCGAAAGTTGGTCGGTGCGCGATGTCGTGTTATCGGTTTTGTGAAGTTCTTACTTATCTAACAAATCGCAAATCATGTCCTTTACATAGCTAGAGGTGTCTCATGAAATCATCCAAGTGCTTTCGCACCCCCACAGAAATGATATGATCGATATCAGGGATAAGTAGGATTGTTAAATGGATAGCGTTGATCGGTCAAGATATTCGGCGTCGGTAGATAAGTTTTGATCTAAATCCTATAGTTCGGTGCTCTATCCATCCATCGGTAGTCAATGAATGTATCGACATTGGCAAATTTTTTTATGTTGCTTCGTTGGTGCCTCTCAGCAAAAGTTTTTTTGTCGACCCAAACTTCCATACAGTGTTGATGTAGAGGTGTTGACGTGAAAGTAATGATGTGACACGGGGAACATCAAAAGGTGATGTGGGTAATAACTGATCAATATGGACTTGTCTACGTGGAAAAAAATAAAAGTGACAGTTGATTTGACCTTTTGGGCATGAGAAGTGTTTATTTTCGTCGTCGGTGATTTTCTTTTTGACAAATGTTATCGCGCCCCTTTTCCCATTCATTGATGCCAACGATATATCGGTGATCGAAGATCAACGATTGTTCTTGCCTATGTTATCATTTTACCTTTCAGACTTCGCTGATGTCGATGGTACAACCGCGACCTTTAGAAAAAAAATCGCAGACCAAAATCATTGATTGGCGCACCCTTTCTCCCATTTTTTCTGATGTCGACGGTACATCGACGATCGGTGATTATCGTTGTTATGTGGGTCATTTTTCCTTTCTAATTTCGTCGATGTCGATGATACATTAACAATCATTTTTAAGGACTTAATTTCACAGAACAGAACCATTGATGGCCGCATGGCTCTTTATAAAACAAATTTTGAGTTGTATACACTTAATCTAATGCCACATTTACTTAGAGAAAAATTTCAATCTGTTCAACAAAATTCAAACCAAACCGAATGCGATCGATGATAGAACACAACAACAGAAAAAACCCATTGATCCCTACACAACTGAATCTTATTCAGAAATGTCAAAGTGGTACCCAAAAGAAAAATAAATCACAAAGACTTTTAGGGTATGTTGGCGACTCAAAAAATGGTGATTATCTAGGAAAAAATTGAATCTTTTCTCCTTCCCTCGTGCTTAGCCTGTTCAAATTGATTGAGATACCATCTGGATTTATTTTATTCCTTTCCAACATAACCTTTTTTATCAATGTGTACACAAGTTCTTGAGTTCATGAATCTAGATCCGCCTGTGGGGTTTAGCTTTTCCAACCCCTTTTCCTATTAATTCGTAGTCCATGTCCTTCCTAGAAAAGAGTCAGGTAAGTCATCCATTAGTGTGAGGCCATTTAGCTATCGGTCACCTGAAAAGGTCTGATCCAGAGATTTTGGAACTTTGAGTCTTTTCCTTTGGGTTCGTTTTCTTTATCCCACTTCAAAACTAGGTCCCCTATTTCAAAAAAATTCTCTTTGGCCTTATATTTCTTGAACCATCTTTTAAATACCTTTTGATGAGCGGTGAACTTAGCTTTATCCTTTTCTCTTTCTTAATCTAGCATGAGAAGGGTAACAATCCTTTATTGAATAGCGGATGAGGGTTGATCTCTCGACGCTTGAGAAAGCTGTAAATATGGAAGATACAATTTGTTTGGGAGGATGGCTTCTTGTCCATATACTAAAAAGTACGGAGATTCCCCTATGTCTTCTTTAGGCATTATTCTATCAGCCCATAGGGAATTATGAAGCAAATTGTGCCAATTCCTCTGGTTTTCAACAACTGTTTTTTTTTAATCCTTACCAGGTTCTCATTAGTTAACTCTACTATCCCATTCCCTTGCAGATAGTAATTTTAAGAATATCTTATTATGATCCCCTTTTCAAGGGAGAATTATGTCAATAGTGTGGAAGAAAGTAAGCAGCAATGTCAAAAAAGAGAATGGAATGCATCCCAAACCTTGTTATCAGTTGTTGTTCTAGAAATTGGATTACTACCTTTTCATTAGCATGTGTGAGATGGATAGCCTCCGTCCATATTGTAAAATAATATGTAGCAGGAAATATATATTTATGTTGTTTCGAAGAATTGGGCGTAATTTCTCCTATGACGTTTATTCCTCATTGTTCGAATGGTCTAGATATGGTCACTGGATGGAGTGGAACGGCTGCCTTCTTTTCTCTATCGGCACTCAACTAGAAAGATTTACATTTCCTGGCATATGCGTGAGCGTCCCTGAACAGTGTAGGCCAATAATAAACAACCCTTAATATTTTGTGAGTCGTGGTTTCTCCTGCAAAATTTCCACCCATTGGACCATCATGGAGCTCTCTCAGGACTTTTACTGCATCATCGTATTCGAGACATATAAGGAGAACTCCATCATAATTTATTTGAAAAAGCATCAAATTTATAAGGTGATATTGAGCAGATTTTAACCTAAGGGCTCTCCTTTCTCTAGGGTTTAGGTTTTCTACAAAATTTCCATGATGCAAGAGATCAGACAAGTTTCCATACCAGGATTCTTTCTCGGGAGGTGCGTATAAGGCTTTGTCGCACCATAATGATATATCATTTTCCCAACCATAGTCTTCTATGTTAATCATATGTTGGGCCTCACAAGTCAATTTACACAATCCTTGACCTTTTACAATATTGGCAGGTTTTATGTCTAGATCAAATTCTTGGACGAATGCCATCCAATTTCCCCCTTCTTTCTCCCATCTCATGTAGAGTGAACAGAGATCGGACCATTGGATGAGATACTATGACTTTAGTGTGATTCTTTAGGATATAAGATCTAAAATGTTTGAATGCTTTATAAACCACGTAAGCTTGTTTGTCTATAGCAAGGTAGTTCAATTCAGGTCCTTGGAGGTTAGTGCTCATAAAGGATATTGGTGCTTCATTGTTTTCATCATCCTTCTGGGTAAGCACCATAGCCAAGGATTGGTCAGAAGAAAAGGTGTAAAGGAAAAAAACTTTGTTGAAATTAGGGCTTCGTAAAACTAGTGCTTGCGAGATGGCAGTTTTTATGTTATAGAAATCACTTTTATTTTCTTCATCCCATTTGAACTCTGCATCTTTGTGAATTATTTTTTGTAAGGGTTTAATCAATTCGGCTAAGTCAGGAGTAAATTTTCTCACAAAGTTTGTTTTCCCAAATAAATATTGCATGGCCTTTTTATTGTGAGGCAAGGGGAGTTGAGTTATCGCTTTAATCCACTCAAGTTCGATACTAATTCCTTCTTGAGATATAATATGACCTAGTAGGTTCCCTTCCTCTATGCCAAAGATGGATTTCTTAGGGTTCAAAGTTATTCCATATTTCCTACACCTTTTGAATATCTGAGTCAAATGTTGAATGTGGTCTTCCTTATTTTTTGAGTATATTGTTACATCATCTAAATAGACTACCACGCCCTTATTAATCAATCCCTAAAAAGCTACATCCATGGCCCTATGGAAGGTTTCCCCTACGTTAATCAGCCCAAAGGGAATGTGTTTATAATAAAAGGTTCCCCACTTGGTTCTGAAGGTAGTTTTTAATCGATCATCTTCTAAAACCATGACTTGGTTATATCCAAAGAAACCGTCTAGGAGAGAAAAAAATTCAGAGTCGGATACTGTCTATAAGATTTCTTCCATGGGTGGGAATGGGTAGTTATATTTTTTTGATGCAAATACATCTTGATATTCTCAGTAAGACCAAGAAAAGACATTTTGATATTCTTAAAAATTTTAAGATAATATTTCTTGTCTTCCTTGGACACTGTCTTGCCTAAATTGATATTCTTGGGATTCCTAGGGGTGCCTAGGTTTATGGTTTTGTATATAGGGAATGAGCTCCCCATTTTAGCATTATTTGGCCCTCTGAAACTTTCCCCCAAGTCAAAAAGGTTCTCTATATTGGCCACCCCTTTTGTTATCGTGTGAAACTTGGGTTTTCCATCAGAATGATCTATTCCCTTCTTTTGTTCGTGGAGTTCTGATTATGTGAGTAGTTCTTGGAATACTTCATCATCAATGGAAAAATCCTTAAAATTCTCCTAATTAGTTAGGAACTCCACAATTTTTTCATCCCCTTCAAAAACTTTTCAGTTAGAAACGTTGTTAGGTATCGAAGGTTTGTAGAGAAGTTCCACAGCGAACCTTGAGGCTTCATAATATTCTAAAGGAGATAATCTTGAGGCTGCGGTGGCTAGAGCAGCGGCGAGGGTATTTTTTGTCCTGGAAACAGCAGTAATGTTGAAGGCCTTAAAATTGTCTATTAGTCTATGTGCCTCTTACCGGTAATTTCTTAAGTGAGGTGAATTGCAATGGATGGTATTCTTTACTTGCCTAATGATAATTTCGGAGTCTCCAAAAACCTTCAACTCCTTGATGTTTAAGTCGATGGATTTCTTTAGTCCATGGACTAGAGATTCATATTCAGTAGTGTTATTAGTGCATTCGAATTCTAATCTACATGATAAGAATTTTTGTTTCCCCTTTAGGTCAATGAGGATGCATCCATCTCCCGAGCCTTCTTGCGATTTAGAACCGTCAAAGTACAACATCCAAATTTGTGGAGGGGAATTTCTAACTTCTTCATGTCTAGCTATTTTTTCAATTTCAATCTCCGTGTCTGCTACTCCTATCACAGAATCCAGACAACGAATGCTTTCTCCTGTGACCGCTAGTAATTCTATTTGGAATATCATTTTGGATTTTTGTGTGAACGGTATGTCAAACATGTGAGGGGTGAAATTACCGAAATCAGAATCACAGGAGTAGTTTCCTAACAAAAGGAAAACTATTGATGAGGGTTCATTTGGAGTCTCTAAATCAGTGATGGTATGTTTGAGGTATCTTTCTCTGTCAATATTGATCATGTTTGGATGTCCTTTCAATGGAAACCAGAGGCAATCCTAATCGGTACTAAAATATATGTTTAATTTCTCAAACTAGTCTCGGCTAAGTAGAATTCCATAGGCCTCCAGGATGTCTACCAGTATTATGTCAATTACTTGAACAAATTTGGGATGTATAACAATTCGGATCATGACATATTTTAGTTCCCCAATGACCTTTTTATGAGTCCTATCTAGTTGTATGACGTGTTTATCACTTTTGACTGGGGTTGCATTCAGTTTCTTTTATATTTTCAATGGTATGACATTTGAAGATGCCCCAGAATCGATCTGTAGATTTCTGTTAAAAACCTCAAACGTCAAGAGGAAATGAGGGACAAAATGCCTTCCTTTTTTACCTAAAGAACAAGCGTGCACACTTGGTTTATTTGTTAATTCTATGGGAGATATGGTGTCGCCTTGGTTAATGTTTGTCATAGATGTATCTGTTAATTTTAAGGCATATAACAAAAAATCATTTTGTTGAGGAATCTTGCACATGTCCATGAAAGACACGTTAGATTTCATCTTCTTCAAGTCTTATACTACATTGTAGTCTAGCTTAGGCGTTTCCCATGTGTGTATGTTTGTGGGATTTTTTTGCAAAGAAAATAAGGGTTTGGGGCTATTGGTCACTTGATTTCCTCGAGATCATTGAGTGGTGGTGGGATTACTTTGGATAGGTTGACTTTTACTTCACATCTGTACAGCCAGAATTTTAGTCGGGGGTCCTTGCACCTCTGCGACGTCATTGAAAGGTATCGGTTGATCAGAATCCCATATCAACATGGCAGTCTCTTCAGGTGGTTCTTCACTTTCTTGATCGATAACACCTATTGTCGAGCCACTTAATTTTTCAGTTAGAGGTCATTCATCTAGGAATCAATAAGCCATTAGATTCATAGCATGTAACCATTGGGGGGAATCCCTTTCTGAATGGTTTTCTTAATGGTATGTGTAGAAGGAGTCATATGATACGTTCCCTAAGTGAATGTTTAGGTTGTATGGGGGAGGTTCTATAGCCTTAAAAGGTGGGTTCATTTTAAAAAAAGGTTTATAAGGGCTTTGACTTTGGTTTCCTTCCACGACACTCCTTTTCATATCTACGATCTTGTTGGATATTTTTTTTATCATTTGTTGCAGGTTTTCTAGATCCCCTCCCTCGTTCTCAGGACCTTGTTATATTTTTTTGAGTCTTCTCTTAGGTAGAGGTTGTGTTTCATTTTTTATTAGTGATATCTAACCTTATTTGCATCCTTTCATTTAGAATTCAATCGTTTTAGCTTCTTCGAAATTTTCAACTAGAGTAAGTTTAGAAGCCCTTTTTATGAACATGGAAATAGAAGTTGGGAGAGCATTAGCGTATACTTCAATTTGCAACTCCTGGGTAGGTTTAGCCTCGGGTTGGAATTTTTTCAAAATGGTGGTCAACCTTTGGTTGAAATATTTAACCTTTTCTTTTGGACTCATAGAGACGATGAAAATTTCAACCATTAAATCTCATGTAGTAGTTTCTTCAGCAAATTTGTCCAAGAAATCATTTTGAAACTTTGTCCAGCTAGTTATGGAATCAACTGGTATGTTGAAATACCAAATCAAGGATGAATTTTCAAAGGTATAAGGAAAATGTCTTCACACTACATCTTCATGTTGCACATTCATCAACCTTATAGCTAATATGAACTTTCTACTATGGTCCTCGGGCAATCCATAGGTTTCAGGGTCAAATTTAGGAAGTAATTTTTTTGGATGTCTCGGTAGGCTATGCACCCGTCCTGGGATTTCCAAAGCATCATTGTCCAACCATGGTTGATTGTCTCTAGGATAATCTCCCCTTTCTCCATTTTTATTGTTATTATCCTCCATGTTTTCTGATTCGAAACCTGAGCGATCTGAGTTAGACCCTTCCTCTTCAGATTCAAAATCATCAGGATMAGAGTAATTACCAGCTGGTGTTTTGAGTATCATATTAAGGGGTTGTTTGATCTCTATGAGGGAAAAAMCTATCAAGTCTTCTACCATGTGAACAAATACCTGGTCAGGGGTGTCAAAAACTGGTCTGCTTATTTCTTTTCTTCAAGGAAGTAAAGGAGCTAAAGGTAATGCTCTGATATGCCGGGCATAAGCTCTGGTGATTCTCTTGAACTCATTTAACTCTTTGTGGGGAAGGGCGTAAGGTATTTCAGGGTACAGGTTTTCTTCCTCTTCGTGTTGAGGTGAGTTACTTGTATTGGGAGTACTCTTTGTATGTGGGTTGTCTTGAGAGTGACTAGCCATGCATGTGGGTTGTTTTGAATCTATAGGCTTTGTGGAATATATTATCAGAAATATTGTTAGTGATGCATTCATTTAGGCCCTCCTTCTAGTCCCAATTATGTTCAGGGTTCTAAGATCCCTTTAACTCAACAGCAGGAACCAAACCCGCTTAATAGGCCCAATTAGACTCATAAGCGTTTGATGAGTGGTAAGGTTCTCTATATTTGTGATCTGGATGGAATTATCGATGGGATTTAATCTTGATTGATAGATATGTATTTTATGTGAAACATTTCCTCAGGCTATGTAGTTCTCTTTTGGTTATTTTCTAACAATTGTAACAAAATAAAGATAGAGCTTAAACTAAATGCCAGAGGGAATTTAATTATGTTTTGGGGAAGGTTGGGTTTTAGGATAACCTATATACCTTAGCATGAAGATGAAGAAGATCTAAACTACTTCAAACTAACATTAATACCATTTTTATTTGTAGACATTCAACATCGTCTGAGATAATAGTTACAGAAAGAAAATATATATGTGACAAGAAGTTAGTGCAAGAAAAGTAATTTTCAATGCTCTATTATCAATCACGGGTTATCACAATCGATTTCTATTCATCAACTAGAATAAAAGAATTGTTACAACATTATAAGATAACTTTGAATAACAGATACAACAACTCTTACTCAATACAGTAGCAAATATTGAATTCGAAAACAGAGATAACACCTTCAATCCAATCACATTCACGCCTCATATGAAAGAAGTGTCTTTCGTTCTAAACGGAAATTCTTAGTTAAAATAACTTACACAGAAATAATTCTCTTACAATATTCCAGAAAAATCTTTCTCTCCAAAACCATCGACCTTGATCTCAAGTTTTATTATATTATTTATGAAATAAATCTAAACTAAAAATAGCTATTAAGTTTTGTTAAGTCAAGAAAATGACACGTGTCGAACTTTATCTATATGTTCTCTTTTGCTTCTCTTGAGATCATCTGGTCATTTTACTAAATTGGATTGTTCCTTTCTGTTTTGACCATCTACAAAAGATATCTTCGCATGTATTTGAATATGGAAACCTATCTTGATCCATTGGAGCGGAAAGGACATCCTTCATATCAATCACTCGTTCTTTGTATTTGATTAGTCTGAAACTCAAGAGTTGTAAGACTACGAGAGATTTAATTAGAGGCTCCATGAACTTCTTCACTTCACCTAGTATCATACTTGAAACCTGCAAAATATGTGTTCCGTACACTTGGTCTTTCTTGGCTTGCCGCTTAACTATTTCACATAAATCGACAAAATCCTCCAGTGGGCCAAACTCTGGCAAGTCGATACTCCTCATTTCATGATTGATTTTCTCCAAACTTTTCTCACACTCTCCCCATATTTCCTTCATTTTATGTTGGGGTTCCTGGACCATGCTTACCCACTATTCAGTAGGCTTCCTTATTCGGGCGATGATGTTTTCCATCAGCACTCGAATGCCATGCTCTTTTGTATCTTGGCCCTTTTGTACTTTGTTGATGTAGTTTAACCATTCTAAGGATTGATGTGCCTTCTCATACCATCATTGCATGTCCTTACAGGTTGTCATCCCCATGAGGGTATCTTCTTGGAAATCAGTTATGTGAGCGATGAAGAGGTCTCTTTCCCTTGTCAATTGTGCATACATTTCTCGGAACTCACACTTCAAGAGTACCACCGCCTGTGTTGAATTTTGGTAATACTCTGCTTAATGTCATAGATGGTTCAGTTCTTTCTTCATGGCAAATACCTTCATTTCATCACTTTTTTCCCATTCTAAAGTAACATCAGTTATGGCTATCTCTGCTCCAATTAGATCAGTCATCTTAGCACTTTCTGTGTCAAACAGTATTTCCTTTGTGGTTATGAAAAGTGTGTTATCGAGTATGAGATTTATTTTATTGATTGTTCTTCTCTTCACATATTTCCTTTTCCTGTCATGAGAAATTGTATGTATATCAGCGACTTCATCTACTGGTTCAGGAATCTGTTGATCTCCCCATGAAAGAGTATTGCCTAGGCTTCTCGCCGTATAGAGATGTTCCATGGAAGGTTCTCTTAATTCCTTAGCAGGGGAGGTTCCTGTATGCTCTGGTGATTTATCCTTCTGTTGGTCCTCAGCAGTTGTTGAAGTCTTTTTCCTAGTTGGGGAAGTAGGCAAAGGATTGACATTATCTAGGAGTTCAATCGTTGAGATGCCGATTTTTTGTTGCCCCATTCCTTCTTCTTGTTCACCAACATCCAAGTCATTCTTGGCACTGTAATTTTGAGGTTGTGTTCCCAATTGATCAAGAAATACAGTTTCAAGAGTGGTCCTAGATACGAGTTCTCCTTCTTGAGGATTTGGAGTCACATCATCGGAAACTGGAATAGATGTTTCCCACAATTCCTTCTCTTATGTGATTGACATCGGGGTTATGTGCAAGGCCTCTGAACCTTCCTCATAATCATATATCATGATTAAATCTATGAGGACAGTAGGCATACTCATCCCACTTGATGTTCTCGCTGACCTTACCTGGGTTGTAGTAGTCATCGGTGATCCTACATGTGGTGACATAGGGCTGGGGCTTTCTTGATTAGAGGTCTCCACTAGTGGAATTGTCTCTGAGCCATTAATCTCTTCCTCATGATTACTTGTATCGGCGGGGGTAATACTCAAGGGTCCTATCAAAGGGTTCAGTGGGGGATCTTCCCCTAATCTTTGCATAGCTCTTTAGGCTTCTTCTAGTAACAGTATCCCCCTCCTATGTGCCTCTATTTCTTTTGTTGCTGTGTTTTCTTCTCTTACCCTGAGGGATTCTTGAACTATTTTCTCTATTGTCCCAACTTGATCATCCATAGTCATTGCTTTGAATTTGGTCATATTAGGGTTAGCACTTCTATGGAGAACTTCCTCCTAGTCTTGGGTGCCCTCGATAAATATCTCATCTTTGAAGCTATCATGATCATATAGCCAACATGAGGACACCTGCAACGCGTGTTGTAGTACCATGCCTTTTATATCATGCTTACGAAAATGTCCTGTGGGGAACCGATACTCAAGCTGACTCAATCCATCATGTTTCTCTTGTGAAGTGTCTTTAACCATGTAAAAACCGATATGAAAACCATAGGGTATGAAATATCTCTTTTTATCCTTTACCAAAGAGGCATTATAGCCTTGCAGAATGGTCTGGTAACAAATTTATCCCAAAATGAGATGGTCTGGGACATGAACGGGGAGTATTTGTGGTGTGCCAGTAGCCCCGAACACTCTGATATAAGTGCTTGTTTATTCAAAATACCAGTGGCCCACTTTGGAAATCATATTTTTGGATGTAGTTGAAAGCCTTGGGCATTCTTTTCTAAATATAATGAAGTGCACTCGGGCTATGAACTCATCACATGTCATGGAATAAACATTTGTGTACCTATTTTCCCACAGAATGCTGAAATAATCATTCACATATAACTCACCAACATGCCAGCTTAAATTCATACATGCGAAAATGTTTTTTGCGCGGATTACATCCAACAGGTACGATGCCATGTGGAAAACTCATATTTATCCATCCTTTGGTGTCTGGTCTTGTAGGATGTTGGTGCTCAT
>SNQJ01S0107162.1:44930-61549 GCA_010110895.2 Picea sitchensis | reverse complement strand
ATAAAATTTCAATTCCACTATCTTCCAAAATTTGGGTTTAGAATGAACTTAAGAAGATGAGCTCATTATTTATAGTTTACTCCTCCGACTGGTTATTATTCTAGTTCCTAAAGAGAGTTTTTTTATGCATCCTACACCATGAAGTTTTATCATTAAGTCTATGTTTATTGATTTATCCATACGTCTCATGCTCTTGTTCAAAGGAAGTCTATAAGTATGTGTCAGTCATTTCTCAAAAATATTGACTTTGCATGTCGGCCAAACCCTCAGTGCATCTGAGAGTCACATGAAGTTGTAGTCCTACCATGCACCCTGGTTCTACTTTCATTGTGAGTAGGTAACCTTGAACCCAACATTCGACATCTCCTCATTAGTCATTGACTGGGAGGTTTCCCTTGTCTTCCATGGTAAGAAATATATTCACACATTTGGATTCATGTAATGTCTTGGATTCCATTAGCCTTATTGGTGGTTTCCTTGCCTTTGTCTGCAATTTTTCTTATTGGATGTTATTCAAAGGGTCTCTTTCATGCACTACTTTCATCTAGTGCATGTGAGAGATGCATAGGGTCATTGGTTCGTGAACATCCTATTCTTTTGAGCTCCTCCTAATCATTAAGCTATTGATTTGTACCTCGTGCTGACTGATGAGAGATGTCCTAATGCTCTCCTTTCAACAAGTCTCCTTCCATCGAATTGAACTGATCTATTCTGAAAATTAGACCGAGCGTACTATGACTACTTAGAGGCTTGTAGTCATTAGTGGTAGGTTCTCCCGCCATCAACAGTTGGGAATACATTGATGTCTCTTGATCAATGGATTCTTTGAGTGTTTGACCTCAACACACTTGTAGAATGTACTCAGTGCCTTGATACCTACTTTAATTATTGGTAGGTTGTCTCATGTTTGTTAATGGTATACCTTAATGATCGGTAATCAAATGAAGTCTCATTGTGTTTGACCTCAAATCCTTTATTCACATGATGTAGAATTGCACCTTCAATGGATAGTGTAGAATATCTCCAACTTACAGTAGCAACATTCCTAATCTCTATCTCTCTTTAATTGGACCAATACCTATATGAATTCAATGATCATGGGAGATCAGATTGTACTGCATTGTATACAAATATCTTTAGATTGATTTTGAGACAGGATTCCAATGTGCCTTGTTCATGACTATGACATCCTATGGCATATGTATGCTTTGTATTTCCTATTCATGGCAATGAACAACTAATTTATATATTTCCACATGGATATATAGTGTAATTCAGATTGGAATCCATGTGAACAAAGTCATTATGGATTGTAATATTCTCATGAGTAACTAGTACTTCCAATTGAGTCTCCATTACTCGACTTGATATCTTGCAAATATTTGAATTATTATTCCATGGGAATATTTTTCATGTCTGTTAATGGATTATAATAATCTATATGCTAGCATTATATATTATCACCATATGGTTGTGTATCTTGGTTTTCGAGGACAAGTTGCAAGTATAAATCTTTGAGTTGCATTCTCAATCGTGGTGTTCATCGAACGTCCGAACGAGGTAGCCTCTTGTCCTTGTCTTGTTAGCATTTCATTTATATAGAATATTTGGGATTATAGTTGATTTCTACATGTCATTCTGTCTGTTGTGTTTTACCCCATGCCATAGAGAGATTTTCCTCGTAACAGTTTGTAAGTCCAAAATCACTACAACCTTGGAAGGATCCACTAATAAGCCATGCTTACACACCACATGGTCCAACAATATTCCAAAAGGCACGCAGAAAATAAAATTCTTTGAATTCAGTGAAATATGACATTGTCTACACCTATCCAACATTAACATGAGTACTTCTATGTGATATTTCAATAGACTAAACACAGTCCAATCATCTAGGTAAACTTTAAGGAACTTATGAATAAATTCCTTAAAAGTTGTGACAACTACTCTTGAAAAAATTGCAGGTGCGTTCTTCATCCCAAAAGGCATTACTGTGTATTGATAGCGACCCCACTTTGTCACAAAAGTAGTCTTATATCTTTCTTCCTATGCGATCTTAATCTGATGATATCCTGAAAATCCATATGTGAAAGAATAGGCCTCCTTCCCTCCTACATTCTCTAGCACTTCATCTGTAAAAGGTGTTGGAAATGGATCATGCAGACATGCATCATTTAACTTCCTTAGGTATACACAAATATTGATTCCCCCTATTTTCTTATCTTGCACTACCATTGGAATTATCCATTCGGATTCCATGACTGCTTCAATGATTTCGACTTCTAACATGTGGCTTATCTCCGCCCTTACCTTCTCTTTACATTTCAGATTCAATCTGTAAGGTCTTTGTCTTATTGGCTTAGCACCTAGTTGCAAAGGGATCTTCATGTATCCTAACTCCCTAGATATCCCTTTCATTTATGAGAATCTAGTTCTGATGCAGGGATTTTTTGGGGATTTTCCAAGGGTCATAAATTTTGACTCAGTTATCCATTTTGGGATGAAATTTTACGGGGAGTTGTGTCTTGAAGAGTTCACACTTTTCGACACTTTTTCAAGGCCAAATTCTTTCATATAAGCCCTCAAATTGGGGTTTTAGGGATTTTACAAGAATATTTAATTTTTCAATTATCAGTTATCTCTTAGTTTATGAGATTAATCAGAAAAGAGAGTTGAAAAGTAGTGTCACTCTATTTATCTCTTAGTTAGTGGTCAGTTTTAGAGTCATGCGAGAATTTTCTAAATTTAGCTGATTTTCTAAAAAATAGTTGTTTTTCTAAAATTAGTTTTTTCAAAATTCCCAGATAGTAATTATAAGGGATTGAACTTCAATTGTAATAGTTAGGATGGAGACTAAATAAAAGAGATTTGTTTTTCCATTGTCTTGTGTTTTCATGGTTTATTTGATCTTGTGAATGAATCTCAGGCTTTGGCTACATCAAGTTGGGAATAGATCATGATACTCACGCAATAAATATGCAATCTTCTCCACAATTTCATCATTCCAGTAATCACCTATCTGCACAAAATTTGGATTTTATTTTGTCCCGGTATTTACCATCTATGTATTTAGTGTTTTTGCATACATAGTAGATTCAAGCTCTGGTCCTTCTACTACGTGTTCCCCCTCAATTTCAGGTACTTTTATATTCCTTGGATCTTTCGCATCTTGTTCTTCTTTAGAAACATTATAACATTCCAATAATTTATGAACAATCATAGAAGCTCTGTGCACACTACACATAGGTACTACCTCCATTGACCATTCTTCCGAAAGTATCTTGGTTATAATGACCTGCAAATATGCATCTGGTAATGGAGACTCATGTTCAAATGTAAATGTTACCTTAAACCTTTGAATTAGTTGGTCCCAATTCACTATTTCTCTGCGCATTTCTAGTTCTAGGTACCAGTTCTTAGGAATTGTATCCAATGTATGTATAAACCTATGTGTCGGCATTCCTCCTTCAGTATAAATCTCCATATGTTTCTTCACTGTGTAATATGATCTGTTGGATCAGCTACCCTTGTATACTTCTGTCCAATATACTCCACCTTAGTATTGACTCTAACTTGCATCAATCTTCTACATTGTTTCTATTCTTCTATTCCTTATTTGTGTGCATCCCTCCATCTGGTTGGAGTGGCCTTCAAGACAACATCTAATGCCAACGGTGTTTGTTTTTTAGGTATCTTCAACTCAAACCCATGTACAAAACATTCTATGTCATTCAAACCATCATACTTGGGAACATCACATAAATTTGTTCCAATCCAATGCAATGATCGAGTAATGTGGGCACATCATCTGGTTGATACTTCATGCATCCTTTGCTGCAAATGGTCAATACCATCTTCTGAATCTAACGCACTTGAGCTCATGATTCTCTAGCTTAGTTCAACATCTATTGTAGGGTTAACATAGTCATCCATTCACGTAGTCTTATTATACAAGTTATGAATTTCATTCCCTTTTGTAGGTTCTATGCACCTCTTCCCTTCTATCATATCCAATTGTGCAGTAACTTTTAAGTATCCTACCTCAAATATCATTTCCTTCCTCTTCAGATTAATAATTTCTTGATTGTGAAAGGCCCATTCTAACCCCATTAGTTCTAGATATGGTTGAATATCATCCACGATTACGATGACTTCGAAGTCTGCTATACTGCACACCCGATCTATATTCACAGGTATCCCTATCAATCGACGACTTGGTACTATCTTGTGTTGGATTTCCAATCTTAACTAGATAGGAGACCATATTAACTTGGGTTTCCCCATCATTTCCCATGTTTGCTTTGGTAACACATTTACATCAGAACCCAATTCTAAAATTACATTGTCCACATCATATTCCCCAATCTATTGCAGTCTAAACTCTCCATTGGTCCTCTTTTTATGCAATACATGATTCACTACCATCATGTGGTAGTAGTTTCCCTTTCTTGTGTGTAATGATTAATCATTTCATAATTCATTCAATGCAATTTTGTCTTTCATCAATTCTACGCTTAACTTCTTAGAAACTCTCTTAGAGTACTTACCTTCTCAAGCGTATTTTCTGATATAGTACGATCAGAAACCGGAGGAATGTCAACCACATGAGTCGTAGATAATGCTGATGCTACCCAATCTGTTCCTAGTATCTCTCTTTTCTTGTCCTGTGATACATATCTGTTTCTTTCAGAGGATCAAATGTTGGCACATGTCTTGTTGATTCCCTCACCCATTGATCAACCTGTTTCCCTCCATTCATCGTATCATCCCATGCTCTACCTCCCCTGCACATGACAATTGTTATACTAGGTCCTTCATTATGTTTCTCAACTGATATCTTTTGTACATTCGATTTGGGTTATGGTTCCTAGTCCCTATAACACTGCCACTTCTCGAGTAGTTGAGGACAATCTTATATAACTTGATCCAATTATCTACAATATGTGCAAGTTGTACAAGGATTATGGAAGTCACGAGCTAAGTGCCCCAATTGATTACAATTGTGGCAGTTATTGAGCCTCTACCTCCTCTTCAAGAAACTTCCCTCACACCTCGACCTTTTCCAAATACTCCTCGGTTTCCTTGGTTAAAACCTCTCTTACTATTGTCTTTGTGGACCACCTTACATCACAACATTTTCCTCTTCAATTCTATACATATTTGAAGTGTGCTCTCTCATAAAATCAAATGCACAACAACTTGAAAAACTACCAAAATAAATTCCTTGGTGTACTTTTTTATTTTTGTAGCAATGGAAAATCATGTGGATTATGGCCCTCATTTCTTACATATTTCATAGTACCCTCCTCCCTGTAATGGATTGATTGCTTGATGGCTTAAAATACTCTGAAAAAGTGGGGCATTCATCCTTATGGTGGCCTTTGGTCCTACACTTGGTACACCATACTTTTTCCCACTTCTCCTTCCCTTTTGTAATGTTGTTGAATGATTGAGGTAGCTAATTATTAATACGGACGGGCCATCCCTCGACCATATCCTACAAGGAATTGATATGGATTTAGGAGAGGGAATGGAGTGATTAATAGAATGAATACAATAAATAGAGATATGGAGAAGAATAACACGGATAATCGGTGAACAATATCTTCTATTGAATAATGAAATAGGCTAAAATTGTGGCTTGCCAAAAGCTGAGAGCTCTTGCTCAAATGGTGAGGTAGCTATCTACGAGGAAAGGATGTGGTTTCTAATAAAATTAGATGCGATGGGAATGGATTACAATGACTCGAGGCCCTTTTGATGGTAATCATCGATTAAAACCCTAGACATCCAAAACCCTAACCCTAGAGGTGAAATGTCAAACATCATGTGGGCCCTTATGGGTAAGAAGTTAGTTGTAAAGTTGGTACCTCAACTTCTTGGTCATGCTTTTGCATCACGACCTCTATTTTTAGAAGTGTGATAGCACATTGGAAAGTTCTTTTCGATACACATTATTTTGTCAAACTTTGACTATATCTACATTTTGATGGAGTGGAGACAAAACAACGTTTAGGGCCCCAAAATGGCCACAGAGTACGATAAGATGTGCTTCAACATGAAAACATACAAAATAAGCCACTTGGATTGGCTGACTGAGACCCATAGTATACACAGGAGGATGTGTAGGGATTTAGACATCCAAAGAAGTGTAGAACCCACAATTACAAAGAAGTACATAAGAGCAGTGTTGAACAAAGAAATGAACAAGAGAACCAATTGGAATGGGTGAAGTTTGGATGCAATATCCACCCTGAATCAACCTCCCCATAGGAAGGAAATGGTCTCCATTAGTTGAGTTCCCACATGGGTGAGAGAGAAAATTATGTTGGGTTTGTCCACTGGGTGAGTCCACTTTCCTTGGTGTGGCCAGGAGTTGCCACCTTGTGACAACCCAGATAAAGTGCATCCCTCTGGCGGTGAGTTCCCTTGACCTATGTGTCCAGTATGTCCCGATGGAGTGGATGCTTGTTACATGTAGTGGGGTTGAGCTCTATTGGTGTGGGTTGTTTTCTGTGATCTCGAGGGTGTCCAATAATGGGTGGAAAATATGGTTGAAGGAGGTCCACATTGAACACTAGATGCAAGACAAGGAAGGGTGGAGTGTTGAGCTGAAAATCATTGGTACCCAAAACCTTTGTGATAGTGTAAGACCATAGCAAAGTGGGAAGAGATTCCAATGGAGACCCACAATGAGACGCTCCTTCTGAAGATGTAACCAGACTTTTTCGCTAACCTTAAACTGGTGTGGTACCTGTGTTGATCATGGCATTGCTTGTACTTAGCATTGGATTTCTATAAAATATATTGAACCTATTGATGGTTGTGTTGTATCCTCTCAATGAATCTGGTGTTTTTTTTTCGGTCTCATACTGAACATTGGAAGAGTTTGTATGTGTGGTGTCAAGAGGAAGTGAAACATCGATGGTTCCCAAGGTTGGAATCCTGGACCCACTTGAAATGGGCTATGGTTGGTAGAGATATGGAGAGATCTTTGTAGTTGTGTTAAACATAGGGAGACTCTTGTCATGCATGTGGATACTTAGAATTGTACATGTCTTGGGATGTACACAATCATATGATTGTCGACCCTTTGTTTGGTTGTCGGTTTGTGGGTGGAAAGTGGTGGATTTTGTGGGCTTGGTGTCCAACAATGACCGAGAGATTCACCAAAATGTCTTGAGGAACACATTATCTCATTCGAGATAACGATGAGATGGCCTGTAAAATTGATCAACAACCACGAAACCACAGTCATTTCCTTGCTTGGTGAATGATAGACCATACATGTAATCAGTAAATTGATTCCCATGGCCTTTCATGAGTAGGTAGAGGGGTGTATAAGTCTTGCTTATGATGGATGGCTTGGCAATGGAACATCTGATACATGTCGATATACTAGCGACATCCTATGAAGTTTTGGCCAATAAAAATGTTTACGAAGAACGACCATTGTTTTCTCCATAAAATGTCACCACCCAGTTGTAGTGGGCTTCCCAAATTAGTTTTGCATGCTCTCTTATGATTTCTGAGAGATGGCCCATGTGGTATAAGAGTTCATTTTGAATGTGAAAATTGGTGGCAATTCACACATATACCCGAGATGGTAGGTGGTGGCAAAGTTCGGATCTTCTTTGGTAAATTCAGAGACCCTTAGATGCTAGTAGTCCCGCGAGAATGGAGCACAATGGTGAATGCAACCACCAAAGAGGATGATTGAAGTCAGTAATACGGTGAGATAGATGTATTATATTTGATGTTGATATATAGGCTGTTGTAGGTAGTTGGACCACTTATCATGGCAGTCATTCTGCAATTTACCCACAGTAATGCGTATGATTCTGAGTCTTGTGATCAATGTATGATCGTCTCTTTTCCCGAATGTAATGTTTCCATTGATGACAAGCTTGTACAATGGAATACATTTCTTTTCATAGGTGTGTTATTTCCATACATTGCTCGGAGAGTGTCTCACTATGGTATGCCACCGGATGCTAGTGTTGAGTGAGAATTTCACTTATGACGCCAATTGGATGCATTAGTCTCAATGTCGAATGGTTGTTGCAGTTCGAGAAAGGAGAGTATTGGATTTGAGGCACAAGCAATACTTAGGATCATCAAATGCTCGACACTACTCCTTCCCCACATGATGTGGCCCTACCACCTCCCTTGGTCACACAGCTGAGGACTCATGCAATATGGGAGAATCCAAACGCAGTCGTGGGTAGAAGTTGGCTAGTCCCAACAAGATCCGAAGCTCGGTCCGATTAATTAGGGGGATGGTCATTCAGGGATGACTTGGATCTTATCTAGATCAACATGTTCCCCATGCTCATCAAAAATCTATCCCAAGTATTGGACCATGTACATGCCAAAAGAATATTTTTCCAAATTTGCATATAGTGTATGTTGTTGCGAGTGCTCAAAACACATTGTGAATGTCGTATGTTCTCCTCCACATTACTGGCGAAGATGGGATGTCATCCAAATACACACCAACAAAGGTTGTTGGGGTCTCAATACATCATCCATCAACCCTCATGAGAAGTGGCTAGTGCATTTGTTAATCTAAGGACATGACTAGCCATTCGAAAATAACTTCTTTAGATTTAGAAGGTTATCTTCCATACATTATTTGGTTCGATGGGAACTTGGTTGTAGTCGGACTTTAGGTCAATCTTGCTAAGGAAATTTCCCCCCTTGAGTTGATCAAGAATATCATCAATCACAGAGATAGAGTGCTTGGTTCCTGACTGTGATTATTTTTAAGGCTCTATAATCAATACAAAATCACCATGCCCCATCCTTTTGTATTAGAATAATTGGGCTCCCACGAGGTGATGAACATGGTCGGATGTGACCTTTCTGCAAAAAACTCCTGAATCTGCCTCTTGATTTCATCATTTTCCATTTGTGAGCGATGATAGATTGGTCAATTAGGTAGAAGTGTGCCAGGGGTAAGATCAATTGGATGCTTAACAGCGATTAGCCGATACCCCTGGAGGTGAGGAGAATATGTCTTTGTATTCTTCCACGATCCAGATCCACTTGATTATCGCAAAGCTGACCTAGCAGTAGGGAATACAGAGATGTGGTAGGGGAACTTCTGCTTCTTACTTGTGGTATGGATCATAAAGAGACAAACTTCTGATCTATGACCTTAACCTTACTACATTGCTTAGCGAGATTAAAGAAATAGCAGTATGCGGCAGCTACCTATGTTATCTTGTACAATTTTCTACCCAAAGTAATAATAACACTATAGGGTCTAGACTCATACACAACATGGCTTCCACAAATATGGTTTCCTAAAGAACATCTGGCGATCAAGGGATAAATATCACGATTTACCTCGCTTTGAAAGGCTTGATGTTGTAGAATAGGAATGGCTGTTGGCCGACACAAAGATATCTTCCTTGGAAAATCCAAGCTGATGGTGTAAGAGCTTGGGTCGCAGTGTCATTGGCGGGTCCAAGCTGCTTGATGACCTTTTTTTGAAATCAGGTTCTTCTGACTCTTGATATCAACAATGAAATGAAGCGAGAGATCCCTTACCCATCTAGCGAGTGAAAGAGGCATTCTCCTTCCCTCTAGTTCTTCTTGTTCACTTGGTTGGACTTTGGTGGTAGCGATAGTGTCACTAGTTTCAGCATCAATAATATTCTTCCCTCCCTCTGGATTTGATTGAGGTAAAATTGACCTATATTTCGGAAGCCGGTTTGACCATGAGGGACTTCTTGGAGCAAAATTCTTCAATGTTATGCCAAGGAGCCTTGCTATGGAGCTCACACCATTTCCCAATGTCCCTTCTTCATATTTTCATTTCCCTTCTTGTGTTTGTGGCTTGAATTTGGTTTTCTTGAGGGCGACCATCTCGAATTGGTCCCTTTATTTGTGGTTTGGGGATGCCTTTTCACTACTTCGGTGAGGGGTTCTGGGATCTAAACTCTCTCCTTTTTCTTCTTAATTTTTTGCTTTCCACCGATATTGGCCATTATCTATAAGTAGTGCCCAATGAGGTGATGTCCAAAAAATATATTTTTTGTTTTGAATGTATCTATGCAAGCGGTTCGATATTGAGCACCGGATGCAGCTTAGAGTCTTTGATACCCAATTTGAATGCGTAGGGTGTATGGAAAATGTGGTGAAATATGGTATTGTCTGGTCCCTTTCTTGATGTAGAGTGGTCCATATGGTGTACTTGCGGTCCTTGTAGCTTCCAATGGGAATGCTTTGTTCTTTAATGGCGTCGGAGAATCCCATGTAGGGGCCACCATGAAACTTGCAGATTCCTCCATGACCCTCTGCTCAGAGTAAGTATCACACCAATGGCCCAACATGAAATGACCTTAGGGAGTGCAAAAGTGATATTTTCCCTATCGAAAAATTGGGCCAGAAAATACCCTTCAAGCCCGAGGGTCAACCATTTTATCTACAAAATATGCATCTATGAGTCCTTCAAATAATGGAATATCAAATTTACATGTACCCAGCGGGGCTTGTGTGGCCACTTGATGAAGAAGATGCTTCTTACGTGGAAATTAAATTCCGAAGGATGCGTGAAAAGTCTTCCATGAACATTCCTTTGTCGTCGCGAGGGCTTTCTTGAGCAACATTTTAATGGGATCTCCTTCTCCATCATCTTTATTTTTGTCCCCATGGGTTTTTTTCGAGCTCGATCGTGGAAATATTGCAATGGATCGATTAGTTCGAGTCCCAACTATTACCGAGATCTTGTCGGGGACATGCCGCGAAAAATAAATGAAAGGTAGGCTGCTTTCGATACCAGCGATCAGTTGGGGCATAACAAGTGATTAAAAATTGAATACAATAAACACAAAGATATGAAGAATAACCCAAATATCCAGTGAACAATATCTTATTAAATAATGAATTAAGTTGGGGAATTGGCAAAATTGTAGAACTTATACATACTTGCTTGAATGGTGGTAGTTATCTCGAGAAGAGATGTAGTTGTCCGTACCATCTGTATGAGAATGGATTAGAATGAGATACAGAGGCCTTTACACTGATATTACTCATGAATTCCAAAACCCTAGACATCCAAAAATTTAACCCCTGAAGCCTTCTACAAAGTTATGGGCCCCTATGGGTAAGTTGGTGTAAGTTGGTACCTCAACTTCCCGGGGTTGTAACTTTGCATACAACCTTCATTAGGTGCATGATAGCTTGTTGGAAAGTTATTTCATAGAAATACACATTCCACAATCAAAATCTGACTTAGGTCTGGGTTTGACTTTGGCGAGTCGAGAAAACAATGTTTAGGGACCCAAAGCAGGACTGGAAGTACAACATGATGTGTTGACATGAAAACATTACAAAATAAAGCTAGTTGGATTAGGAGAGAGGCGACCCATATACACCTGGAGAATGTGTGAGGGCTAAGCATTGAGGAAGTGTAAACACATTACAAAGTGAGGAAAGAACATGATGAACAAAAGAAGAAAACGGACAAAGAGGAGCCAATTGGAATAGATGGGTGATACCAATATCCACCTAGATTAGGGACACTTCCATCTTCATTGCAATCTCCAAAGCTTGAGGTTGTGACACAACCTTTTGCTTTATCAATGGGCAACAAATGTGTTGCAATATTCCTACAATAAACCATTCTTGTTGTTGTTGATCAAGAATTTGGAATGTTATCCTACCCATCAAATCCTTAAATCTTTGATCATAATCCCAAACTAATTCATTCTACGCATTGTTTGATTTCCTTCAATTCTTTGATGTATTGTGACTCATATTTTGGCTTCTTGAACTCTTTCAACAATAATGCTTATCTAATTTGGTAAGTCCTTGCTTGTCTATTAGGTGTGGTACTTTGTGGTTTGTATACCATACCAGTACGCGACCTCTAAATGTTGTTTCCAACTTCAAAAACTTTACAGCCTCATCCTGGACATTCCTTACAACCCAAATTGTCTCACGCTGGAAATAGATGATATTTTGGGTCCTTTTACCCAACTCCCTGAAACTCGGATAGTCTCGATGTGTTGTCTAAACCTTCCATGTTGTTTTTTGTAGTACCTACCTTTGGCGATGTTGGTTGACTCTGACTTGGCCATACTGCTCACTACTCTGAATACTACTATTTTTACTTCACATGCTAACTATAAGTTCTTTTATGAAAAATCTTCAAATGCTACCCCATATCTTGGTGATGCACAAGGGGTCATGGATTTGACATAGGATTCAACCTTAGTAGGACTTATTGATTCTTCTATTATGGGACTGTATTGAGAATCCTCATCCTCTCCTTTTGTATGTGGTACCTCTAGTGCGGACTGTGCGAGGTCCTCTCCACTCATACTCATTATGTGGCTCTCCTTTCTCGACCCTAGTCTTCAACCTCTTGTAACTTCTTCCACTACGCAATACTCCAAACTAATCTTCCTCTTTTTGATATACCTTCCTCATTTCTTTGCATCTTCACTCCCTCCCTTCTATCTTCATTTTTTTCCTACCTTTGGTGGCCTATTCATTTCCCAACTTAAGCTGTGAAACCCCTTAGCATTTAGATTCCATCATCATCACACACTTGTTTCACAAAAACATCTTTATCCAAGCACCCAATGATTTCATAACACAACAACATCTTTATCCAGGTACCCAATGCTTTCATAAACCTTTCATGCAGACCCTTGAAGAAATCCCTTTCTGCAACACTGTATGAATGGGTACAATATACTGCAAATTCCATAATAAAACCCCCCGGTATGATGTTCAAGTAGAAATAAAGTGTGTTGGAAGTATTATTACTTACAAAATTCAATTGTCTTACCAACTCAGGAGCCCAGTTCCTCAACGTTGCAGTACAGTATCTTCTGGTATTCTACACTAATATTTCTAACCATTTAGTCAAAATAATCAGAAATTCACCATAGAAAATCTCATGCAACTCTATAAACACATATCATTGCATCCATTGTTCTTCTCTCATCCGAGGATTTCAATTCTCTCCTTGGGAAAATTATCGTTCCTTCCTTTCCATCCATTTGACAATCTCTTTCTTAGTTGGCCTCCAAAAAATTCCCTCAATTACAAATTTTGGGTCCCGGAAATGGAACCATTTGTTGGTGTGCAATTGTAAGACCCTAGGTTCAAGTTATCTAACCAACAAATCCCTTCAGATACTGGTCCTTTCGGCATCACCGGCATGCAAGTGAAGTCTCACCCGAGGTATCTACTACGACTACATGAACGACATTTCTGCAAAGATGAGGGGATGTGAGGTCATCAACATGTTCATGGATACTTATATACCCTATGCACAATATTATGTGTCTCTTGTCCCTTGATTAATTAGTAAACTCAATTATACAACACCATTATAATGCAGATTGCGACATGGACCATTCACTTGAACATTCTTAATTAGTGTGCATCACCTATATAACAAACAAATCTAGATCTAATCATGCATAAACAAAATATCCATGAACAATCATATAACAAGACACATTCAAACATATAATTTAACGTGGTTCACCCAATCCTCAGGCTACGTCCACAACGACTAGATTCCTTATTATTCTTTGTGCAATTCATCTCAGGCTTGTGCACTGTGCTACAATAGATACATCAGGATATCATTCCCCATCCTACCTAGTCGCTTTGTAGTGCAAGCCTCTCTCTACATACTCTCCCTAAACCTTCAAACATAGACTTTCTCTCATTCTCAGCCTATTCTCTCAACAAAAACAACAACAACCTATTCTTCAGCAGCCTACTCTCCCCAACCCATTACATATTTATACATAGATTTTAGGGCTCAAAACCATATTAGTGTATCCCAAAACCCTATGACAACTCATTATGACTCATTACAACTCATGACAACACATAGTTCACGTGTGCTTTTCCTACCTTCACGCATGCATACTGATTTTCCTTCCTTTTTGTCTGCATGCTGAATTTTCTTCTTTTTCGTCTGCATGTTGTTTTTCCTACTTTATCTACTTGCTTTATTTCCTTTCTTTATTTCCTTATGCACCGCCAAATGTGCTTTTACAGTGCACTTCGATCCTGGAGGCACCTTTACTGCACACTCTATTCTTGGATGTGTCTTTAATGTGCACTATGGTCGTACCTTCTCTTCTTTCCTTTGCTACTATGCATCTCCTCAACCCTTAAGATATTTCTCAAAATTGCATCCAAAATGTTTGTCCAACAAGCATCATTAAGGAATTTTCATTAGGTAGTTTATGTAGCCTCATCAGTAAAGGTCCACTAGGTGGTCAGGGTTTGTGATAGATAGAGAGTACTTGTAATAGTAAAAGCTATATAATTGGGTGCTAAACAATTAATAGTGTATTGGATCTTTGTTCAATTAGAGGTTTCCCCTTGAAGAAGAAAGTGAACATTGCTTCATATTTAGAATATCAATAAAGGTTTTTCTATTAATATTACTTCGATAGTTTGATTCTTTTTTATTTACTTTCTACAATTGCATTTTTATCAATCTTGCTTTATTTTTTTCAATTATTTAAAATTCACCACATATACCATATAATATAGTGTATCAAATCTATTATTATTATTATTATTATTTAAAATTTTAAAAGAAAATTTATATAAAGCTTCAAAGTTTAGATTATCTTCATCCTCTTCTCATTCAGTTAAGAACACTAGCATCATATTGATAAATATAAAATAATATTTCATCATGACATTCTTGTTTTTTGTGCACCCTTTTGGGGGAGCCTTGGCCTGCTTGAGCAAATTTTGGGTTGTTGAGGAGAATCAGGGAAAAATCCCCCTTATCTGGGAAATCAGTTGGATTCGAATCTGAGCTCAAGGTTACATCTTAGGGAGGATCCACAACTAATGGAGGAAGATCCTCAACCTATCCCAAGAATCTCTAAGGTGGTTGGGTCTCTCCAAGCTTATATAAGGAGGCCTTTTCATGGTAAAAATGGATGGAGAAATAGAGAGATATCAAACTTATGATCTCATAAGGAAGATATCAGTGAAGCATATTTAGTTTGTGGATCATTTGAGCAAAGGGTTTGGACAAAGAGAGCTTGGTGAAGTTGTTGCATCTACATCTATGGTTGTAAGCACTTTGCTTTGTTTTCATTAATATATATGTGCTTGGCCTATTTCCTTCAAGTTTATGTGTATTTCTCATGGACTTGTTCCTTTTGGATAGATCTAGTGTGAAGCTAATTAAGGTAGAATAGGAAAAATATTTTGTCTTTGTTGTTCATTGGATTGCAGGGTTTGTTGAAGAGCTTGGAGATCAAGATCGACCCTGATCGAGCGAGGACAAACTTCATAAAAGGTACTCATACCTTCTTCCCTTTCTTTTTGGTTAGTTTAACTTCTTCTAGAGGGATGTCACTGACCAATGTTAGCACCTTTCTATCTTGGTCTTAAGAGTCTAGAGCCCAAGAGAGAATCCACTTGTCCACAGAGGGATTCTCCTATAACAGTAAGTCTTTTATGATTTTGTAAAAAAAAAATTAACATATTATATAAAATAAAAAAACTTAACATATTATAAAAAGAAACATTCTTATATACTTATCTCTAAATAAGATTAATATGGTATCACTACGAAAACAAAAACATATATAAACATTTTTATTTTTTTTAAATCTTTTAAAGAAAAATCAAAACAATATATATTCAAGGAATCATGTAATTTTAAAGCAAACTTCACTCTCACATAACTTGTTTGACAAATTTCAGTAATGTATTCCTTGTCCAATAAGTTGTTTAACACAATCCACTAACGAGAAATCACAATATTGATAAGGAAATTTTGCACTTCCACTAATTAATTTTACAATTTCACAAATCCCTACACTACAAATGAATTTATAAACCTCTTTTATATTGGAACATCTCCATATTATAATTTAAGAATTAAAATTTGTAGTTCCAATAATACATTAATTTTTTTACCAAAATTATAAAAATAAATCATTTACTATACGATTAATTTAATTCTATATTAATTTTTTTTATTTTATAGTTATGTTAAATGGATATCCAATAAATAAAAGCAAAGTTCAATTCAATCTCTCTTTTGAATAAGTGGTGGGCGGTCTTTTTTTTTTTTTAAATCACTAGTTTGTTTGATCGTAATTCTGTACGAGATTTTTTGTAATTTTCTTTTGGAAAGTAACTTCACGGATCATCAATTCCCTTCTTGAATATTGATTATTCTTAGATTTTAATATTAATTTAAGGATCAATCAATTTCATACGGCCGAAATTAAGAGTTTTGGATTTGGATGAAAACACATAAAAGAAGAATTCATTTTTTAACATATTTATTTGTAATTTATTAATTTTTAAAAAAATATTATTTTTGTTAGATAATTATTTTTGTTTTGTTTTAATAATGTTTTATTATATTTTTTTATATAATGGAAAAATCTATTATAACTAGTTGTTAATTGCGGATAACTATTATTGGCTATTATTTCTGAATGCAAGCTAATCCATCACCTTATTAAGGGAAAACCATGAAACTTAGAATAATTTGTTGGTGATACTTAAGGGTGAAACTTTAACTCCTACAAGTGTTCACATGTTTCTTTGTCAAAAAGAAGCAACACTATCCAATTACATACATGTCAATGTTT
>SNQJ01S0107162.1:25065-35702 GCA_010110895.2 Picea sitchensis | reverse complement strand
GTCTCTCTTGTATTGTGTGTCTTCTGTGTTTTGTTTCTGCATTTGTTTTATTTTATTGCTCTGCGGTCCTGTTTTTCTAACATTTTTGCTAAGTGCCTATGAAGGGTCGGGATCTTTCGCTTTCATCCCAATCAACAGTTGAGGTCACATCTTGACCATGTCCCGATAAAGGGCCTAAATTTATTCATCATGCAAAATCCACGACCACGATTCTTCTGAAACAAATTAGGTCTTCTCCACTGAATTAGCAGTCCGCGTCTCAAGACTTACCGAGCCTCAAGAATGCTTGCACTTGACCGAAGTACTCCATGGTTTCTTTGCAGTACCCTATCCTTGAAGGACTGGTTGGGTTCGGGGATTCCAACATCATGGCACACAGAGATGTTATGCGATGTGTGTGTGTGTGTGTACATGAGAGTACAGGCATATTCCATAGGATTTCAATGATACACATAGTGAGTAAGGACGCCTCTCCCCTCAGGTTAGTACTAAGACCTTGAATTACATGCGTGCAAGACAACCATACAGATTTGTATCGTTTCCTATATATACCAGACACAGAACTTTACCCATAGGCACACATTCGTAATTAATTCTCATAACAACATGAAGTATTTGCAAGCAATAATGTAAAACTCTTCATGCAAGTAAATATTATGCGCAAGTTCTAGTGTCTCTAGGATACAGAATTTGATTTGCAGAGCAAATGGTTACATGAAAATATTATACTATTCATTTAAGCATACACATAATCATGTCGATACAAAAAAGTAGACGATACACTTATCCATAGAAAATTGAAATATGTTGAGTATTGTTGTAGAGAGAACTGCTCTCCACCCAATCGTAGGCAAGGTTGCATTCAACTTTCCTGCAACCAACCACCCTCAAGCCAGGATACGATGTCACGAGAGGCGTTCTACAAGATTTTCTCTGGTGACCCCTTCTGGCCTTGCCCTCCCCCTTTTTATTCTCGTTTTCTTCCCTCGGGACCTCATGGATCATGCCAGAAACTTTTTGAAGGTACTTGCCAATCTTTTCTTAACTCCTTCAAGAATTATTCCAACTACTAGCTTACTGATAGTTAGTTTCTAGGGCTAAGGACACTTTGAATCCATATCATTTTAATTAAGCAGGGTACTGTCTGGTAGATTCATTCAAAATAGTGATGGCCTCCTTCTCGCCCACTCCTCTCATGTCATTGTAACCTGTGAATGCCATCCCTTCAACAATAACTCAACATTATCTTATTTTATTAAAAACCAAACACACACACACACACACACACATATAGAAATATTACAAAATCTATCAAGGTCCATTGTTTATCTTTGATCACCCACGGTTCGACTTATTATTTTTCCATAATAACACTTATAATTACAAACTCGGGGGAATAAGGGAGTTACAATCCCGTCCTCCTTAAAGGAACATTTCCCTCGGTGTTCTATTTAACGAAAAAAACTATGTATTCAACAGTGAACAAAAAAGGGTATTCCCTTTTCATGGAATCTTCCATTTCCCAAGTCGCTTCATCGGGACCAAAGTGTTTCCATTGCACCTTGACCTCGGAAATGGTTTTGTTCCTGAGAGATATCTCTCTCCTATTTATGATACATTGTGGCTCTGGTTGGAACTCTCCCTCTGGCTCCATCTGTATCATAGACCAGTCAATTACATGAGTAGCATCATGTATATATCTCTTTAATATGGAAAAATGGAACACATTATGTGCCTTCACTATGGGGGGGGGGGAAGGCTAGTTTGTAGGCTACAGGTCCCACTCTGTCCAAGATTTCAAAAGGGCCACAAAACCTGGGTGCTAGCTTAGCACACGCCCCCATTCTTAAGGATATTCTCCTTGGTTTAATTTGGAGATACACTTGATCTCCTATTTTAAATTATTTATGACTTCTTTTGTTATCTACATAATGCTTCTGTCTGTCTTGGGACATCTTCATATTTTTCTTTATCTAGGTCATTTTTTGTTCTAATTCCATTAACATTTCAGGTCCAAGGGTAACTCTCTCTACTGGATTATCCTAGTTGATTGGGATATTACATTTTCTTCCATAGAGGGCCTCAAAAGGGGACATTTTCAAGGATTCTTGGTATCCATTATTGTAGGAAAATTCTACCAGGGGTAGATACTCTTCCCATTTCTGGGGTTGATGCATTACATTCATCCTTAACATGTATTCTAATATTCGGTTCGCCCTCTCTATTTTTCCATCATTTTGAGAGTGGTAGGATGTACTAAACAACAATTCTGTTACACATCTAGTGAACAAGGACTTCCAAAATTCTGAGGTGAATTTGGCATCCCTATCAGATATAATTTCCTTCAGCATCCCATGCAGTTTGAATATTTATTTCATGAAGATGTTGGAAATGTCTATTTTCTTGCAAGTGGATCTTACCAGAATGAAGTGGGCAACCTTTCTCAATTTATCCACAACTACCATGATGACATCATTTTGTTTGGTCGTTTTGGGTAGTCCAGTGATGAAGTATATGGAAATGGTTTCCCATTTCCATTCTAGAAATAGGAAAGGGCTACAACAACCTTTCTGGGTGTTGGTGTTCTACCTTGACCTGTTGGCACTCTAAACATTTAGTCGTATAATCTATTGTGTCCTTTTTCATTCTTGGCCAATACAATTTTTTTCTACGGGATGTAATCATCTTCTGATAACCATGGTAACCAACATATGGTATTTTGTGCAATTCATCCAATATGAACTTTTTCAAGGTGTCACAAGTTGGGATATACAACCTCCCTTTGTATGTTAGTAGGCCATCACTTGTCAGTTGATAACTTGCATACTTTAACCCGGTGTGCTCTTGATCCAGGTGTATCTTTGTGGCTTTGAAGAACTCGTCTACCTCTTATGCACTTTTAACTCTTTCCTTGAGGTCTATTTCACAAATACTCATGGCTGCTAAATGTATTACCTTCACACTTCTACTAAGGGCATCAACCACTTGATTTTCTTTTCCTTTGATGTGTTTTATTTCAAAGTCAAAATCAATGATAAGAGCCATCCACCAAACTTTCCTTGCATTCAGCTTGGGATGGTCAAATAGATGCCTCATCCCACTATGGTCTATCATGAGGACAAACCTTCTACCTAGGAGGTAGTGCCTCCACATTTTCAAAGTGTGCATTATGGAATCTAGCTCTAGGTCATGGGTCACATACTTTATTTCATGCTTACTCAATTTTATGATTTCATAACATATTACATGTCCCTATTGCATGAGGACTCCTTCAAGTCCCTATTTGCAGTCAATGGTGCACACCATAAATTCCTTGTTTAGGTATACAATTTTCAGGATGGGGGCATGTGTTAAGAGGTGTTTCATCTTCTGGAAACTTTCCTCAGCTTTTTTTGTCCAAATAAATTTCACCCTCTTTCTCTAAAGTGAAGTGATTAGGTGACCAATCTTAGAAAATATTTGTATGAACCTCCTATAATATCCTGCTAAACCCATGAAGGATCTAATGTCAGTGAAATCTCTGGGTGTATGCCAATCTATAATTTCTTTGATCTTATCAAGGTCAAATGATACTCCTTTCTCATAGATAACATGGCCTAAATAATGGACTTGCCTTTGGAAGAAATCACATTTGATAATCTTAGCATTGAGTTTTTGCTATCTTATTACTTGGAGTACTAACTTTAGATGTTCTTCATGTTCTTCCTTAATCCTTGAGTGAACTAGGATGGCATCAATAAAAACTAATACAAACATGTTCAAGAACTTGTTGAGTACACTATTCATCAAACACATAAAGGTGGTTGGTGCATTGGTGATACCAAATGCCACCACCACAAATTCATAATGTATATACCTTGTCCTAAAGGCAATTTTATAGATGTCTTCATCCTTGATTCGAGCTTGGTGATATCAAGATCTCAAATCAATCTTGGAAAAGATGGTGGCACCTCTTAATTGGTCAAATAAGTCATCAATTCTGGGTAGGGGGTACTTATTCTTAATTGTCATTTTATTGAGTTTCTTATAGTCTATGCACAACCTCAGTGTGCCATCCTTCTTCTTTACAAATAAGGTTGGTGCTCCCCAGGGAAACACACTAGGAAAAATGTACCCTTTGTCTAACATTTACTTCAGTTGAAATTTGAGCTCCACTAACTCTGAGGTAATCATCCTATAGGGTGATCTGGATATTGGCACTACTCTAGGTACAAGCTCTATTGAGAAATCAATATCAATATCTCTCTTGGGAGGTAACCTTGGTACCTCTTCTGGAAACACATCTCTAAATTATTTCAGTACAAGGTGCTCTTCTAGGCTTGGTTTTTGGTCCTTAATGAAATCTAATACCTATATTTCATACAAAGGGCACCCCTTCCAACAATACTTCTTCATTTGGAGGGATGATATCTTTCTTAATGAGACATATTTTTGAATTCCATGTAAAGTTCTTCTCTCCCCTTTGTCATCTTCACTTTCCAAGATTTTGTTATAACAATCGAGTTTAGCTTTATGGGAAACCAACTAATCCATGTCGATCAACACGTCGTATGATCCTAGAGGAAGGATGTTTAAGATGGATTGAGTAGGAAGCCTATTTAAGATGACCAGGCATGTTGTTATGACCCTTGTTACTCTTATTTTTATTCCCGAGGCCAGTTGTACCAAACATGTATTAGTGTGTTTTTCTTGTTGTAATTTACACTTATCAATAGTTTGAGGATAAATATAAATCATATTGGAACCACATTCAATCATAATATAAATAAGATGGTTGGTGACCATACCTTCCATTTCCACCACTGAGGCTTGGTGGTTTGATTGCTTATTGTCCAAAGATGCATGTTTTTTTGGTATTCTTCTGGCCACATCATCGACGTTAGTATCCTCTTGGACGTTGTAAACTCCCTTGTTGTTTGGCTTCCTATGAGGACAGTCTCTCAACATGTATTCTTCTCCACAACCCCAACATTTCAATGTTTCCTTCTTTGTGCTTTCAATCCTACCCGGGGTTGATCCAATAGTATTTTCTCCACCTTGAGAAGGGAAGTTCTGTTGATTCACACTTTTGGTATGGAAGCCCATCCTGGGATTCCTCCCAAAATTATTGAACCTTGAAGATTTTACTCCCATCTTCTTGAATCCTATGTTATTTTTCTTCTTCCATTCCTTAGGGGGTTTTGCTTTGTGGTTTAGTTTCTTGTAACAATATCTATCCTTCTGAATGACATGTTTCATGGTTCTAGGTTCATCAAATTCAATCATATTCCAAAAGGATTGAGGCATCCTACTAAGAAAGCACTTCATCTTTACATTTTCATCCTTTATGTAGGGAACATACCTCATTAGTTCCATAAATTTGTTGATGTATTCATTTATAGTGAGTTGTCCTAATTTCAGCTCATAGAACTCCTTCATCTTTTCATCATAGTACCGCTCCAAACAATACTTATTCTTGAGGTATTTCTCAAACTTATTCTCAGAAAACCCCTTTTTTCAGATTCCTTTTACATTTATAAGGTCTTCCCACTAGATAGAGGCATTTCCATTCAATTTGAATATAGCTATTTGACATTTCAAGTTCTCAGAGTAGTTATGAACTCTAAAATACTTCTTTAGGCCTAGTATCCAAGCTTCTTCCTCTTCCCTTTTTTCATTTACCCATCAAAAGTAGTTGGCTTGGATTTCTTAAATTCCTCTGGGTCCCTACCCTTGGAGTACTTCCTTTTATTCCCCTTCTTCTAGGAATGGTAATTGATCTTACTGCTAGACAGTTCAGTGGAACTTTCTACTCCTTCGCTAGATAAATCCTCAAATTAATAGTTGGTTTTGGCATGCATCTTGGCTCCATGGAAATCCTTCTTGAGAGGGTTTCTTCTTGCATTATTGCTTTCAGATCCATGCTTCTTCATTTCAAGTAAAATATGGGTTTTCTAAGGCCAATTGTTTTCCATGTTTCTAATGGCTGGACCATGTTGCAATTGTCATTGTAGTTTTGACAGACTTTGCAACATTACCACATTTATCTTGGTCTATTTTCCAAATCCTTCATTAGTTGGTCATTGTCAGTCTTAAATATTTGCAACTCTTCCATGAGACTTCTCACGGTCCTAGCCAAGTTTGGAGGGGTTTCTACCATCCTCCTTTCATCAAACTCTTCTTATTTTTAATGGTAACTCTCCCCCATTAATGGTGGGTCACCATCACTTTTCTTAGAGCTTGTTTGGAAAATCTCGAACTAACTAAGTGATGAGAATCAACAATTCTTTGTTAGTCGAAATTTCCAATAATTTTCAATCCTATGTGCATTATTCGACGATTGAAAAAAATTTGACAACATTTTTTCTTTCGAGCACACTATTGGAAAAAAAAACAATAGCATAAATGTTGATAGTTGATTAATTGCAACTAAAACATTTGAAAAAATAATTGGCAACATTTATGTTGCTAGTTTTGTTTTCAACAATATATTAATTAATAGTTTTCAATCCTCCATGCTTTACAGGAGGATTGAAAAAACCCCTTTAGCATTTCTTTTTTCCAATACATAGCAGAAAATAAAACTAGCAACATAAATGCTATTGATCGATATAATTGAAATAAAAAATTAAAATTAAAAAATCAGTTGCATAATTGTTGCTAGTGGATTAAATTTGATAAAATATAATTGTTATAATCTATTTAAAAAAAACAGTTACCTCTCATCTTAAAATCCATATGGAAAGATTGTGGTCTAAATGGTGGTGGGGGCAACTAGGTTGAAATATTAATTGAGGTCAATTTGTGGGCCTATGAATCACTATTTCAAATAGTAAAATAGTCCTCATGACCGATGTTTCACCATTCTATGAATAGTTAGGACCTCGATCAATCTATAGATCTCAATCAAGCTCTATACCTCCATCAATGTATGGAGCTTGATTGATTTGTATAGCTTAATCAACGTCCTAACCCTTGATTGAGATCCATACCTTGATTAATGGTTTTCTTAACTAGGAAAAGTACCTTTATCAAAGGTTTATTTAAGTGTCGATTATTTAAGTTCTTGATTGACCAATTATTACCTCCATTGATTGACTTAAATTAGTTGGATCGAGGGTCATAAAATATACTATTTCACCCTCTCCCTCACCAAAACGTGTTACCCAACTTCATGGCTTCACTCATAGCCAAACAATAGTGGCTTAGAAAGGGACTTGGCCATTGTAGAATATTCATACTATAAACCAATAGGTATAATTAGTTTATGTCATCCCTTAATCATGATTTATTCATATAGTGGAGTAGATTCAACAAAGAGGAGCTTGAAGTAGTCATCTTCCCATAAATTCCAATTGTTGAAATGCCATTCTTCACAAGATACTTTTAAATCAACACATTCATGTACAAATTCATAGTATTCTTTGATCCTCACTAAATTCCATAGAAACCAAACCAATAGTTCAAGGTGAATCATGTGGGTCTACAAGGGTTTGGGGATGAAAACTTTCAAGTGCTATAACACATTGAAAATTAATAAGACGTATATCATTAAATATACAAAATCAAAGCCCCAAAAATCATCTATCCAATGACTTTGGTATAGTTGCAATTTGGGTGAATTGTTAAAAGACATATGTCCTACAATATCCATGGTTATCACTAGAAAAACCTAAAATACATTATTTTTAATCAAAGATATCTTCACTTCCTAGAATCTAATTTTAATTTTATTTTTATATTATGTGTTTATTAAGATAAAATCAAATATACAACTAGTGTCTTGAAATTATAAGTAAAAATATAGAGTAATAAATCTAAGCACCATGGCCTTTTTATCCATGTGAAAACTTGTAAAAAGAAAACAAATCTTCCTTTTTGGCCCAATAAAGAGCTTTGGTACCAGTTTTTATGATCCTCAACCCTTAAATTTGAATCACAAACAATATATTAGGAATACCCAATGCTTTATTCAATATCAAAACCTTGAGGTAGGCTAAAAACATACAATGATCATTTAATGGAAGGATTAACTCTTATTCACTTGCCTCTTGAAGGGGAAACCTGTTGGCAAATGATTAACATGTAGCATATGCTTATCATTGATGGCAAGTACAACAGTGAAGATGGCAGGATCAGAATGTGCATCGATGGACAAACAGGAACAACGTAGGCTCAGGAGGAATTAGCGCAAAGTCGAAATTCTTCCAAGTAAGAAGGATGTGTAATCTTGGAGGAGAACCGTCGCTGATCGTTGGATCCCATCCAAAATTCTCGAAAGCATGAGGGTCGTTAGATCTGAATAAAAAAAAGAAGAGTGCACGCTGAAGAGGAGGATAGATCTCAGGCGTTAGATCTGAGCGCATGATCCGACCACCGTTGGATCGGGGAAAACCTGCACGGTGTTTAAAGTGCAAGGAGAAAATGGGCTCACAAAATGATGAAAGTAGGAGGACCGTCCATCTCAGGGGATTATGTGGATCGTTGATGTGACTCCCTGTCGAAGTTTCGAGGATCACGAGTTGGAGATGTCAAAGAATATTGACATCAAGAATCCCAAAATCACGATGTGTGAAATCTCGACTAAACCTGAATCGTCAGATCAAGATGTGATCTAGACCATTGACCCAACTCACGTCAGCAGACCATGTCAGCTAGGGACACGTGGCACAATCAGGTAATGACAAGTGTCAGACTGATTCAACATTTCAGGCACATGTATGTCATGAATCAGAGTGACATGTGGCAGTACTCAACACGTGTCAATCCACGTGTGACGTCAGCAGATGGACACCATATCGGAGTTTTGGGGATCACGACTTGGAGAGGTAAAGAACCCAATGCATCAAGAATGCCGATTTAGGGATATGAGAAATCACGAAATGATCTGAGCCGTCAGATCAAGTGTTGGTCAGGACCGTTGATCCCATGCCATTTCAAGGTATCGGGGATCGTGACTTGGAGAGGCAAAGAACCCAATGCATCAAGAATGCCGATTTCACGATATACGAAATCGTGATTCAATCGCAGCCGTTAAATAGAGATCAGATCTGGATCGTTGATCATACTCCATATCGGAGTTTCGCGAATCAGGACTTTGAGGTGACAAAAACATTTGACAACAAGAATGTCGATTACGTGATATGCGATATCGCGATTCAATCGCAGTCATTGAATCAAGCTCTGATCAGGACCGTAGATCCCACGCCATTTCGGGGTATCGAGGATCGCGACTTGGAGAGTCGAGATGTCTCATCTCCAGACTCACAAAATGCGAAATCGCGAAACGCCTTATGCATAAGGCTGTGGTCACAGCCCTTGGTCACAGGAAGAGAAGGATTCAGTCCAGATAAGCTCCATTTCGGAGTTTCGTAGATCGCGACATGAAGTGTCGAGACACTTGGGCACAGGAATGCCGAAATGCCGAAACCCAACTTAAAAAGGCAAGAATAATAAAGGTCATCCAACGGTGCGGATAAAACTTGAATAAGATCAGAGGGCTACTGAGGCATGATGCAGTGAAACTGCTAGAAACCATTGATGACGTCTGCTAGAGAATTCGAAGAGACCTCTACGTGATCGCCAGAGGAGATGAAGAGCCTCCAAGCTTCATCCAGTGAAGGAAGACTACTCTTAGAAGGGATTGACAGATGTATGAGCGTGGAAGCCTGTAACTAAAACAAAGAAGGTGAGCTCGACTGTCACAGAGAAGACGAAGAGTCTCAACTGCCAGAGAGGTTGAGGAATCTCAGCATAACATCCAGTGATGCTGAACGCGTGGGAAAATGGCCAGTGAAGCTGAAGAGTCACGATGATGATCAGACAGAGCACTCGAGAGGTGGAGGATAATGAAGCAGAGTTAGCATGCAGAGGCATTGCGAACACTGCATGCACAAGGTGCACAGAAGCTATAAATACACGGTACAGAGAAGAGATGGTGTTGTTGTTGCTGTTGGAGGTTGTTGTGATTGTTGTTGGTGAAGGTAATTCATGGTTGAATAAGGAGGAGAGTGCAGCAGCTGAAGAGCAGAGAAGAGGAATTGTGCAGTGAATGGACATAGCGCACAGAGCATAAAAAGCAGAAGAACAGACAACGCAAGTGATGTGTGCAGAAAGGCAATGAGGAAGATAGAGCAACGAAATGCATTAGAACAATGATGAGTCTGGTAAGCCATTTTTGAACATCATATCACTGTAATAAGTTTCAGTAGCAAATATTTATATTTTAGGGTGGTTGGGAGGAGCTAGGGAGGACTGGCGTCCTCAAAAGTTCAAGTGGGTGCTTGAACATAGGGAGTTGGTGCTTCCTTCCAGTTGGTGCTAGAGAAACCAGGGAGTTAGTGCTTCCTTCTAGTGGGTGCTAGAGAAAATAGAGAGTTGGTGCTCTCAGCAAGTTGTAGCTTACAAAACTGAGGTTGTAGCCTCACTATGAGTTGGTGCTCATATGTATGATACTGTAAAGAATGTAACTATTACTTATCATATAAAGAAAAAGAGGTTTTTACCCTATATGGGTTTCCTCGAAAAATATCTGTCTCTGTGTTTCTCATAAATGTGACTGATGCTGAATGTGCCAGTGTTTATTTCCCTGCATTATTGTGATCATCATTCAATGTTTCTGCAAAGAGTTTTAAAAGAACCATAATTGTTTAAGCACG
>SNQJ01S0107161.1:38312-52748 GCA_010110895.2 Picea sitchensis | reverse complement strand
CCAAACCAGTTTGTTTTTCTTCAGATGCTTCAAACTCCTTTAGTTTGAGCCTCAAAATTCTGAGTTGCCTGTATAATTTCATATTCTCTCTAATCAACTCTCTGTTTCTACCTTTGATTTCATTATGTTTTTCTTTTAGAGTCCGATTCTCTTTGAATAGCTCAGCATTTCTCTCTGTGAGGTCTGTGTTTTCTTTCTTAATTACCCTCTCTAGGACCTCCATCTCATAGATCTCTCTTAGCAGAATGTTGATTTTCTTTGTCTTACCTTTCTTCGGCCTACTTGAAGAAGGTTTTGCTTCTGATTGTCTGTGTGTTTCAGAAGGCTTTGATGGAGATATCTTGATTTTCAGTTTTACATCCTGTTTGATCTGCAATTTGTCCTGTGTTTTTGCCATCTCTGCTCTGAATCGGATTCACTATATGGTAAATTGAGTGGGTTTTTTGCTATGACAGGGTTTCTGTCTTCAAGCTTTAATTTCCTCTTGGTCCCTGCCTGCTTGCTGGGTGATGCCTTTATAGAATCCCTGGACATTGAAATCCCTTTCCTCCTCCTGTGACTAGTAGGATCATTCCTGCTTCTAGACTTCTTTGCTTTTATCTCTGGAGGTTTTTCTGTCTGAAACTCATTCCAGAATAAGAAGAAACTCCATTCTATTTGCTTCCTTTGAAGAGCTTCTTTGACAAGGAGGGTAATCAACCCCTGATGGGATATTATGCGTGTAACTTTAGTGGGCTGAGCCTTTACCTATTTTGCCATCTTAATAAGGGTCTTATGAAAGAAATAAGGTATGTTTAAATGTTCTCTACCTGTGAAGTGGTTCAACAATTTAAAATGGTAGTACATCACCCTGTTATAATGCCCTTCACAGGTTATGTATACCAAAATTGCCTTCAGAAGGGTCTGCCACTTCGGTTCAAGATAGGACATAGGAATATCCTTCTTCCAAGTCAAATTTTTATGCACTGGCAACAAATATGATCTGAATTCAACAGTTGAGGGTGAAGAGGTTTTAAACCAGTAATCGCCTGTTCTGGACAACCCTAAGTATTCTGCAATAGATGCTTCATCTATAATGAACTCCTCCTTGCCTATCCTAGCAACCCTTCCATCGTATGAGAGGGAAAATGCTTCAGCAACTTGTTGATGAAAAGTTATCAATTTTTCACAATATGTGAAAACTCCGACCTGTTTGAAGTAATCTGCGACCTCTGGACGTTCTTCAAAATACCACATGCCATCCACTTCTGACCTCAATGCAGGACAGACTTTTGACATGACTGAATGAAAACTGTATCTGAAACTGCAGGCAACAAGGTGTTTGGGAAACAGGCGATTCTAGGAACCAGGGATATAGTCGATAACACTTATGAACAAACTGTGAAATCGTTTGACAGAGCAAGGATGTATAAAAGCACTAGAATACCGACCCACATTTGAATGACAGTTTGACAGGGAAAGCCGAAACTTCAACTTTTCGGGGGCAATTGTATTTATGAAACTTTGACAGGAAATAGCTTAGAGACTTACCCGACAACCCAATCAGATTTCCTTGACTCGAAATGCTGGCTGAACTCGGAGACACCATGCCAATCGCCCGAGAAAACGGGATCAAGATTTTGAAAACCACGATTTGCTGATAAAATCGTGTGCTGGTAGTTATCCTCAACGATCCTCGGGCTTCATTATAACACATTGAGTTTTAAAATGAATGAATGACCTGTTAATAATGATGAATGTATCTGCCACTGGAAAGGAGGGAAGCTCCGTGCAATCGTATCTGGAGATCACCGCTATGCGAGGATTTGAAAATGATTATTGCAGTGGATAATATGCAGGTGCTTCGAACCTTTCGGTTGAACCCCAAGACTGAGCATCATTTCCCACAACGCGAGCTTTCGGCGGTTGTATTCCTCATCATTGCAACGATTTTTGACATCTGGCTCGTGCGAAAGCACGAGCTTTCTTTTTGCCCGCTCAAACATTTTCGGTGGTTGCTTGCCTCTTGCATCGACCCCTTATCTGACGAAACCGAACACTTTCGGTGGTCAATGAGTACACGGTGGGCTCGCCTAAACCACTGAAACCTGATATTTTGCCATTTTCTTGACCAAACCAAAATCAATCATTTCTTTTGAGCTTATTTTGGAACGATTGATTCCCTAACCTATCTATTGAAATTTTGAAATATAATTTAAAACTCAACCTATCATCTAAAAATCAAATAAAATCCAATGATTTATTTGGGGAGTTAAAAGAATGTATGAGGTTGTATGTAGATGCAAAAAGTTTGATCAATCACATAGGTAGTTGTCATGTCCAAGAGAGTCATACTTACATAATAATATTTGGCGCAATTAGGCTACCCTACTTGTTACCAAAGTATGTTTCATATATCCTAATGATTGAGGAAATTTCCTATCAAATCATTTATCAGGGATTTAACACTTCACTCTTTAAGGAAGTTAAGAAAAAAAAAATTATTTTGTATGGTTTCAAGTTGGGACATTTTTTCATTAAGGATCAAAAACAAGCTCTCCAAGAGGCATCCATACACTTGGAATATCTCTTACATCCAGGGTAGTTTAGAAGACATGACCCAAAGGGGATTGTCCCAAAACATTGTGAATTCATTGTAGTATCATGGTCATATAGTCACAAAAAATAGGAAGATGAATTATTTCTCCAAGATGTGAATGATTGGGAGGAAGTGTTAGAAAGAAGAAGAAATCTACAACTTCCAATTTTCAAAACAAGGTCCTCTAATGAATAGTTGGTTGATTTTGAAAGAAGGATGTCAATCAAGAAAGAAAAGAAATAAGAAGAGGAATACCAAAGAATAAATGAGCTAAGAATGAACAAGAATCTAAGTTAAGGCTACGTAGGACAAATAGGTAATGTTGCAACAAGAGAAGGCAACAAAAAGATAGAAGGAATGAAAATAGAAACAAGAAGAAAAATCTCAACAACGAGACTTAGAGGAAAATATAAGAGTTGTCAAAGAAAAGAAAAGATAATAGGACTCTCTCATTAAAAGAGATAAAGAGAGAGTCAAAGATCAAGATTAAGAGATAAGGAACAAGAGGTAGAGAGAGACCACAGCTAAATAGAGTAATGTAGGGCAGCCACAAGGAGAGAAACATGAGTATCATCCTACAAGTATACCCAAAGAGGTCATTGATTTGAACAAAATCGACAAAATTTCCTTTGATCAGGAAGAAATGGAGGCTAAAAATAAGAAGCAAGAATATAGGCATGAACAAGAAAATGTCAAAGGAAATACAATCGAACATAATGAAGAAAAGGAAGACAATATATCACTCAAATTTTCAAAAGGAAACACTATGGATAAGGGGAAGGAGACTTTGGTTGAACATTTCCATACCCTAGGAAGTTTTCACAATGCATTGGCATGGGGTGATAGGAAGATTCTAGATTTGATCAAAGAGGTAGCTGATTTGGAATCTATAGCTTAAAAGTTAAAACTGGCAGAGGTAGATTATTATTAGAAGAACACAGAAGAGGAAAAGGGTCGATGTTCATAGTGTTGTGGTCTATACAATAGAAGAGCATTTATTCAATATGACAAAATCAAATCTCAGTGATATTGTTTCTACAGGGATGGCGATTCCACACACTATTATTGACAAATCCAGGGTCAATGAAGTCGAGGTAGAAATTATGAAGAAAGAGTTGGAGTTCTTAAGAAATCAAGTGGATTATTACCAGGGATATTATAGTGTGGTGGGTAAATTCAAAGAGGATATACAAGAAGAGGATCATAGACGTGCACAAGTTAGGATGAAGTTTGTCCCCAAAGAGGCGGAGTTGCAAGAAGAAACCTTGTAGTTGAAAATTGTGCATAATGAAGTATTGAAGTGGCATGAGAAACAGGTGAGGATGCAGGAACAAATAAACTACATTATGGAGATTCAAAAGGGATACTATGATGAAGAACATGACATTCGCATATTGACTGAGGAAGGACGTCACAAGATATAAAGATATTTGAATTATTGGAGGGATTTACCATCAACATCCAAAGATAAATCGAAGAAGGAATGGATCTTATGCATGGAGTTGTGGCATAGAATGGATGTTACCATGTTGAAAAAAACATTTCCTACATTTGTACCACAAAAATATTTTCGATTGTTCGATCAAGTAGTAGTTGACTTTAATAAGGTGGTTGAAAAGTGTGATGAGGAAATAAAAGTAATCACGTTGATTGAGTGCGATGATATACAAAATTTATCATTAAAGGAAATAGGGACGTGCACCAAGATGGAGTTTATGACTCCAAATATTGAGAAATATGCTCAATGTTTTAAACGGGAGAGACAAATTTGGTGTGTACCCATGGACAACCAAGTGTTCGCTTAGAAATGGTTCTGCGAAGAGAGATTTTGGCAATAGGTTAAGTATGATTTTTAACATGCAATAACCAAGGCTCCCAATCCTTACATAGAGACTACCAAGCAGGTGGTGATTGATGTTGTGGTGAAGGAATCAATGGAGATGCATGAACGTGCAATGGCCAGAACTAGCACATTACCCAAGAAATAGAAACATGCTAATTTATTTACTTTTACTTTTCTTCTTTTACTATTTTTAAATTTGTGATTAAGACTATAAATTCAAGAAGTAAAGGTGGAAGAGGTAATTTTTGAATCATAAACCAATTTTTGGAAAAGTAAGAATCCAATAATTATTTCAACGTCTGATTTTGATAAATTTGATTGGAGAAAAGGAATTTAGTTTTATTAAGAAATTTCTATGCATTTACCAATGATCCTAGACTATTCTACTATTGTGTGAATGTCTCACCTACCTAGTAATATTTTGTATTCCTGACAAGCTACCTTGCAGTACTGATTAAATTACTTATTTTCTTAGTAAACTTTCTTTCAATTTTTCCTATTTAAATGTACTCGTATAATTAATTCTGAGTATTTTAATTTTCATCTCTTTCAACTTTATGACGTGGAATGTATGTGAATATTCCTTGGAGTAATTACTTCTGAAAAGGGTTATTAAAATAATAGTTGTCTATGGACCGCTCTACAATTTATCCTAGAGAGAAAATCTCCATTAAAAGGTTAGGTCGGTTTGTTCATTTAGTTTAGTTCTAATAGAAGAAAAAAAAAACTGAAAACAAAAGAGAAAGAAAAGCATTGTTAAATCCCATCAAACGATTGTTGAACCATTAACTGGGAGGATTATTCCATAGCAAATAGGGAGGATCCTAATTGGGCATTGTCCTTGGGTTTAATCCCTACTATTGAGCATTGGGAATCTAGCCCCATCAACAAAATTGGTGTTATAAGGAGGGCCTATGTATGGAAAGTCATATGAACAATCCATATTCATAAATACCAAATCCCGAAGGCCAAACAACTGAGAATATACCACCTATATATTTGGGTAACATTGGAAACGATACTAAAACAATCCCCTACGCAATATGAGGAAGTAAACGTGTTTAGACATCTCATGCCAACTTACGCTAGGCAGATCAGTACATTGATGATAAATCCATTGCTTCCTCATCATAGAAACATTGTTAGGACCGTAATTTCAACCTTGAAACACACCTTGGTCCATAAAGTAGAAGTTTTGGTGGAATTGACTCTATAAAAAATTTACCAACCTTTCATTTTAATTTTGTTAAGTTTAAATACTCTTATTCTAACCCCACCTGAGAGCATTCACTCATATTATCAATACAACTTAGATTCAGATTTAGGTAGATCAGATTCAGAACCTGAAGATCAAATGGTTGATAACCTAAATGAAAATAAACCATGGTTGGAACGGGATTTTTTGTATTTACCTACACCTCTTCATAATTTACCAAAGCACCTAGATCGTTTTCTACCCAAGTATGACCCAAAAATTGCTAGTCTCCTTGAATACCATATTAAGAAATTTATCTTTTCCATAAGATTGATGAATGCACAACATGGATATGAAGTGTGTCATATTTTCCCATACACTTTTGAAAACTCTGCATCAACCTAGTATTTTAACTTGCCTGTAGGATCAATATCCAACTAGGAGGACTTTCAAAACTCCTTTATAGATAAATTCAGCCAAGAGACTACCATTGGGGCTTTGATGGAATAATTTGTTTCTTTAGCGATGGGTCCCAAAGAAAAGGTTAAGGATTTTAATCAAAGATTCACCATGGTCCTAAATAAATTTCAACAGGGCATTGCTCTTTCCCAAGAGATTCATGTCAAAGTATATGACAATTCCCTTCCAACATCAATCTCTATGTTTTCTAAAAGATCCAGAAAGAACATGTTGTCCTTAAATCTTGAAGAATCCAAACAAATTGAGTTTGAGATGAAATGATGTAAAGAAGGACAAACAAATTTGGGAAAGAATGAAATGACCCCACCTAAAAGAAATCTCATTTTGACTAGGCCTCAAACAAAACAACTCTTTGATGGTACATAAAAGGATTCTATAGACATGGAAAGTATGCAAATGATGATTATAAAGTTTTCAAATGAAATAATTGACATGAAGACAGGTTCAAGTTAAGGGAACTCAAAACATATATCGTACATGCCTTTCTTCAGAAGACATTTTCACCCAAGAGAAATTGAGCCTCCCCCAACAAATCTAAACTTATATTTGGAGGAAGTAGCTATAGATAACTACTGTGATTTCCATGAGGAAAACCATTCATAGAAAACATCCCACGATGGATAAATGTTATGAATATGGTAGCCAATAGGTTATTGGATGGTTGTGCTCAAGAATAAGATGTTGGTGATCATCCAGATCGATCTTTAGATGAAGAAACCTCTCAAAATATGCACGAGATAGCCATGGTTATATGGGATATGTTACCTAGGGTAAAATTTGCAAATGAAGATGAAGTAATGATAGAGAGTCTAGAAGTACAAACCAAGAGTAAAGGAGCTCACATTCAACTGTATCCAATCACACCTCAAACTTTCAAGAAGACGCATTTGAACTCTAACCCCAATAATAGACATGTGCATGTGTTTGTTTATTTTCCCAATGAAAATAGTGCAGAACCAGAACCCATAGAGTATAATGTGTTGGACAACCTCAAGAAAATTAAAGCAAACATGTCAATCCTAGACTTATGTAAAATATCACAACAACACAAGATTTTATTAAATTCCCTGAAGGATGAAAAAACATTGCCTCTCAGTGTTGCTAAACTCATGAGTAAAGAAACTAATGACAGTGCACAAAAAGCAATGGTAAATGCAAAGGTTACTAAATGAAAATCCAAATCCTTGGCCCCTCCATTTTTTCTCACTTCTGAAATTTTCAATCAAAACATTCATAATTGTTTAGTCGACTCATGAGCCTCTTCTAATGTTATGTCCTTCTCTGTGTAAAAAATTGAATGCAACCCCAACCTAATGTTCAACACACATAATTAAATTGGATAGATATGAGGTAAAAGTGATTGGTGAGCTAAAAGACATATTGATTGGGGTAGCCTCCAATCCCAAAGTACACCGATTTATTGATATAGTGGTGGTGGATATCTCAGAAGCATATTGTTTTCTCCTCATTGGGGATTGGCCACAAAATATACAAGGTTGTTTTTCATACTATTGGTCTCATCTTTGGCTACCTTGGAATGGTGTAACAATATTATAAATAGATGAAATATGCATGGAAACATATGGTGAGTAGGCAAAGGTAATAAATGAACCAACATCTTTAGAATGTCCTATTTTATGTAACTATGCATCAGATTCTTATTTTGGGAATTTCATCACCCAAATTTCCAAGACACTAAAATACAGAGGTATGAAATAAAATTACAAAATGAGCTATCTCTTGAAGAAAAAAAATGCACCAATGATGTAGCAAATGGAAGTGGTACTAATCTGGAAGGAGACAAAAGAATAGAAAATTCTAATAAGGATACAATTAATTTTGAATATGTATCTGATGTATGGACTCTGTATTTCATTGGATATGAGTCTTTAGAAGATGTTGGCACTAGTTGCATGATAATCAATCTAGAATGTAAATTTGTTTTCCCATCTTGTGGCTTATAATTCAAATGCACTAATAACACCATTGAATACAAGGCTTTAGTTCAAGGTCTCAAGAAATCCACATATTTGAATATTGGGAATATTAAATTTTTTGGTGTCTCTAAGATCGTGGTAAGAAAAATTAAGAACACTATTCATTCAAATTCTTTACATCTTATAAATTATCAGCAAGAAGTGCACAAATTAGTGATATTTTTTTATCATTTCAATATTATCATTATACCTAGAACTAAAAACATGGTAGTTTATTTGCTAGCCACTGTTGCTTCTAGATTACCCCCATAGGAAGATTTCAAAGCCTCCATATTCACTATTGAATTGTTGTATCAACCATGTATGCTAGATAATGTACCAAATTGGAGATTTTTTGAGGGTGATGAGTAACCTAGAACTAAAAACATGGTAGTTTATTTGCTAGCCACTGTTGCTTCTAGATTACCCCCATAGGAAGATTTCAAAGCCTCCATATTCACTATTGAATTGTTGTATCAACCATGTATGCTAGATAATGTACCAAATTGGAGATTTTTTGAGGGTGATGAGTATATTCTCGAGTTCTTGACTAATGGTGAAACCTTTAAGGATCTAGCTATATATGACGATGATTTTCAAGCAGCCATAAAGGAAGGAGATACAAAAAAGGAAATTGCCAAGTTTCATACCATGCCTAAAGGAGTTGTCAATTTGGAGAAGTTATTTAACCTACAAAGTATATTTAAAAGGGCATCAAATGTGAAAATGGGTATTTCAAGTCCGGGGCATGAGGTAATTAATTTAGGCACCATAGAAAACCCAAAAAATGTAAATTTAGGGAGAGTATGCTTTGAACAAGAGAAATGAACATATATCAAGTTGTTTAAATCATACCAAGATGTGTTTGCATGGTCATACGATGATCTCAAAACTTATGACATGTTAATTATTCAACCCACTATCCCAATGAAAAATTAAATAAAACCTTTTCAACATAAGTTGCAGCGGGTTCACCCTTCCCTTGAGCCTCAGATCCAAAAGGAATTAAACAAACTTTTGTTGATTTTTATCCATTAACCCAGCACCCGATAACTTATTCCAAATAAATCACTTATTGAATTAAAGAAAAACTGAGTAATCAACTAAACATGCAACGGAAGCATAAACAAGGAAACCAAAAATCTTGCACACAAGACAAATATTTTCAGGTATAAACCCCTAGAAAAACCCCAGAGGGAAAACCAGTACTCGGATGCTTTTATTAAGGTCAAATTAGGGATCCTATAATAGGGATAATGGCCCACTGAGATAAATACAACTACAGACAAACTTGGCAAAGAATTATTTGTCATATGACCCAGATATGGCATGCTTTTCGAGGTATATGTGTCTTCCCTTTGTCATTCCTGCATATACGCACATGTCTCCATTGGAGCCCACATCCATGTACTAAAATAATATACGGAAACTTTCGTATGGCGCTACACTTTCCTCTGGCTTGACAGTTGAAACCCACTTGTGGTTTCCTCTGCTCTCTCTTCTCCTTGACCTGTATGATCTCTAGATGGAATTACTTCTCCACCTATCCAAGATATTGAATCATGTTCCTTCATGATCCAACCCTCTATGCATCAGTACTTGGACAAAATCTCTTCACCCAACCAATGATATTCCCTCACTCTTATGCAAGAAAAATTCCTTCTTTTCTTATACACTCTCAACCAACTCCACACTAGAAAAAGTCCTTCTTCGTTTCTTTGTGTAAAATTCCCACCTTGGTATCTCACCAAATTCCTACCTTGGTATCTCACCAAAAAGTGTATTCTCCTTTACCCTATCCTTTATTTTATAATCACGAGTTAGAATATTTTTGTAATCTCCAAAGTGATTGACAATTGAGATTAATTATCACTTCACTTGAGATTTAGATTACATGCTAATTACTTTTAGAATTTTCCTTAAATAACTCAATTAATTAATAAAATCACTTTAATTTAATAATTACATTAACTAAAGTAAAGTTTCACACTTAAAAGTATTTCGATGACTTCCACATGCTAGAAACATACCAATGTGGAAATACATGTTCGATGCTACATGCATCAACACTCCCTCCTAGCGAGGAAGGTACTTCTCCCACCTGGAGTTGGATTTATCTTCACTACCAAATCCACTACCATGGATGCTCTCCAATCCACCTAATTGGTTTCTCCCTCTGAAACAAAATCTATCCCTTCCATATTTTTGATACCCTTCTTTGAATAATTCCCTTTGATCATGCTCCTAGAAGCCTCCTTCTCCTAAGCATCATGCTAGGTCATCGCATACCATGACTCTACCTTGACAGACTTGGAAGGTTTCTCCTTCCCACCTGAACCTAAAGGATGACTCCCTCTAAGAATATCAACCTTTGTAGCTACCTACTCCTTGTTCTTTGTCACTCTACTACTTTCCACTATTCGCATAGGCTATCCCTTTAGCCTATACAAGTTTCTCTCTCTAAATCCTAGAACAATTGTTGTGTCTAAACTATATCCTCTGGGCTTGATCAATGTCTTTCCATCCTGGAATTCTATGTTAACTACCCTCTTCTCAATCACTGAGACTAAGAGCACACTCCTCTTGAGTTCTGGCACCATAACATGCCTGTCACGCTCAACACGCCTTCTGACTCCATCTCGGATGGCACTGTTCCATATCCCTTAACTTAATTCTTGGTCCCCATACCAATTTTCACATGCATCTCTGAGTTAGACTCTATGAAGCTCTCGAACACCTATCATGCCCCTATCATATCACATGTGGCTCCATTATATATCAACCATGCACCATCTGATATGGGGACTAAGAAAGTCTTGGAAACATGTAAGAACTCCATCTATTCAAACTTCTTGCAAAACTCATCCATTTGAGTCTTTGTCAATGCAGATACCCCTAGTTGTGTTTCATTCCCACCCTTCCTCCTATTCATACATTAATCTACATAATGTCCAAACGTGTAACATCCAAAGAATTTGACTTTGCTCGTGTCCTTATTCTTGTCGTCTTGAGAGGTAGACTCTCCACTGGAAATCGTATTGAAAATTACTTTATTTTCCTGAATGGAAAGAGAAAGGTTCTCATCATTCTTGTGTCAACCTCTATTAATATCTTCATCTTGAATCTCTTCATGAACAAAGTCATCCAACAAACTTGACCAATCAGGGAGCATTTCTCATGCCACAATTCCTTTGATGAATGGTGTCCACTCCTTCGTGAATCCTTTTAGCATTTTCCTCACCAAATCTGAATCAATGACTATCTCCCCTAATGCAGACAGTTCATCTCAAAACTGTTGGATCTGGGTGATTTAACTTGTCACTATATATGATCTTTCCATCTTTGTATCTCTAAGCTTCTCTCTCGTCACCATTTTTCGATTCTCATTCTTGCTCTGAAATAAACCCTTCAGATCCTCCCACATGTCCATGGTTGTTTTCATTCCTAACAAATGATGGATCAAATTATCCTTTACTCCATCTAAAATGATGTGCCTGGCTTTTACATCCTTTTGATTATGGATGACCAGTTTTGTCACATCTATTGGAAGAGTTATCTAAGTATTAGAAAATTCCCATGTCCCATTCTCCATCAACACCAAAATGATTCTCTCCTTCCAAGGACTATAGTTGGAAACCCCATACAACCTATCCTTAAATCACAATCCAGTTGTCATCTCCAATATCTAATGGTAACCGCTGCTGAAACTGCACTTGTATGTGCATGTCACCATTGAATCTCACATATGTACATGACTTCCCTTATTGATGCTCATCCTTTATTACATGGAAATATATTATTCTATCTACATGAGGGGAGGTTAGGTCCCTAAAACTATGGATCTGATATTTGGCTTCCTCTCAGACCATGTGCTCTGATACCATGTTGATGTTTACCCCTTAACCCAACACTTGATAGTTAATTCCAAATAAATCACTTATTGAATTAAATCAAGGCCGAGTAATCAACTAAACATGTAGTAGAAGCATAAACAAGGAAACCAATAATATTTCACACAGGACACAAATATTTTCAGGTATAAACCCATGGAAAAACCTCTGAGGGATAATAGGAATAATGGCCCACTGAGAGATATACAAATACAAAAAAACCTAGCAAAGTCTTCTCTGTCATACAACCCATATCTAGGATCCTTTTCTAGGTGTACACACCTGTCTCCATTGGCACTTGCGTACATGTATGGAAATATTGTACAACAACTTTCGTATGGGGCTATGTTTTCCTTTGGATTCTATCAACTGAAACCCACCTGTGACTACCTATGCTCTCTCTTCTCCTTGAATTTTATGATCTCTAGATGGAATTTCTTCTCCACCTATCCAATATCTTGAATCACCATCCTTCATGATCCAACCGTCTCTGCATCAACACTTGAATGAAATCTCTTCAGACAACCAGTGAGATCTTCTCACTCTTATGTAAGAAAAAGTTATTCTTTGCTTCTACAGTCTCAACTGACTCTGCACTAGCAAAATTCCTTCTTTTCTTCTCTGTTTAAAAGTCCCACCTTGGTCTCTCACCAAAGTATAACCTTGGTATCTCACCAAAAAGTGTCTTCTCCTTTACCATAGACTTGTTTTCATAATCACGAGTTATAATCTTTTTCTAGTTTCCAAAGTGATTGATAGTTGAGATTACTTCTTACTTCACTTGAGATTTAGATTACATGCTAATTACTTTTAGGATTTTCCTTAAATAAATAAATTAATTAATAAAACAACTTTACTTTAATAATTACATTAAATAAAGTAAAGTCTCACACTTAGAAGGATTTCGATGACTTCAATCTTCCACGTGCTATACACATGCCAATGTGGAAGTACATGTTTGATGCTACATGCATCAACAACTTTTAGATGTCTATATTATTTTTCATGTTATACATTCAAATTGGGTGGCCAACCTCGCTCCTGTCAAAAAGAAAACCGGAGAAATCCAGATGTGCGTTGATTTCAAAAAATTGAATAAAGCCTCACAAAAGGATAGTTACCCAATCCCACCAATGGAACAACTCCTACAAATCGTATTGGGGTCTAAGATGTTTTCACTACTGAATAGGTCTAGATATAACCAAATCTCAATGACTGAAGAAGATAGGCTCAAAACTACCTTTTGCACCAAATGGGGAACTTTCTCTTACAAACGAATGCCTTTTTGCTTAATTAACGTTGGGGCCACTTTTCAATGGGATATGGATGTTATTTTTTTAGGGTTGGTCAACAAGAGTGTTGTGGTGTACTTAGATGATGTAACTTCTTATTCAAAAAATAGAGTTGATCATGTTTCACATCTTACTGAGATATTTGAAAGATGTAGGAAGTATGGAATTTCTCTTAACCCAAAAAACAGATTTTTTGGAGTCATTGAAGGGAAATTACTCAGTCACGTCATATTCAAAGAAGGAATTACTATATGTCCTGAATGAGTAAATGTAATATCGCAATTTCCTTTACCTCATAATAAGAAAGTGATGCATTCCTTTTTCGGTAAAATAAACTTCCTTAGAAAATTTATCCATGATTTTGTTGAAACCATCAAATATTTGCAAAAGATCATCAGAAAATATGTCAACTTCAAATGGAACAAAGAAGAGAGGGAATATTTTGATAAAATTAAGACTTTCATCTCTAACACGCCTATTTTGCGCAGTCTTGATTTTTCTCATGATTTTCTTCTATATACCTTCACATATGATCATTACTCAGTTGTTAGATTAACACAGAAGAATACCGAAGGTGATGAAGCACCCATCTCATTCATGAGTACCAACTTGCAAGGGTTTGAGTTAAACTACCTTGTTATAGATAAGCAATTATTTTTAGAGTTTAAATTTGTCAAGAATTTTAGACCATACATCCTTAAAAACCACACTAAGGTGATTGTCCCTCATCCCGCAATTTGGTAATTATTTACACAACAAGATTTGGGAGAACGTAGGGGAAATTGGATGAGTACCATTCAATAATTTTATCTATAAATAAAACTTGTTGATATCGTTAGAAGTCAAGGTCTTTGTAAATTAGCAGCATAATCACACAGCTCTAGGCTTAAGGAAGAAAGATGGGAAAACGTTTTTTTTTGTTCCAACAATGTACTATTTGTATCAAACAAGGATGATTCATGGTATTTAGATATGATGTACCTCTTACACCATGGGTCATGTCTTGATAATATGAATTCTAGAGAGAAAATGACTTTGAGATTGAAATCAGCCCAATATCAACTAATTAACAATATTATGTTCCAAAAAAATTATGAGGGAGTCTTATTGAGATGTTTGGAAAAGGAATACACTGAGAAGGTATTAAAATATCTCAATGATGGACCAGTTGGTGGTCATTTC
>SNQJ01S0107161.1:6506-32951 GCA_010110895.2 Picea sitchensis | reverse complement strand
TATATGATCTTTCCATCTTTGTATCTCTAAGCTTCTCTCTCGTCACCATTTTTCGATTCTCATTCTTGCTCTGAAATAAACCCTTCAGATCCTCCCACATGTCCATGGTTGTTTTCATTCCTAACAAATGATGGATCAAATTATCCTTTACTCCATCTAAAATGATGTGCCTGGCTTTTACATCCTTTTGATTATGGATGACCAGTTTTGTCACATCTATTGGAAGAGTTATCTAAGTATTAGAAAATTCCCATGTCCCATTCTCCATCAACACCAAAATGATTCTCTCCTTCCAAGGACTATAGTTGGAAACCCCATACAACCTATCCTTAAATCACAATCCAGTTGTCATCTCCAATATCTAATGGTAACCGCTGCTGAAACTGCACTTGTATGTGCATGTCACCATTGAATCTCACATATGTACATGACTTCCCTTATTGATGCTCATCCTTTATTACATGGAAATATATTATTCTATCTACATGAGGGGAGGTTAGGTCCCTAAAACTATGGATCTGATATTTGGCTTCCTCTCAGACCATGTGCTCTGATACCATGTTGATGTTTACCCCTTAACCCAACACTTGATAGTTAATTCCAAATAAATCACTTATTGAATTAAATCAAGGCCGAGTAATCAACTAAACATGTAGTAGAAGCATAAACAAGGAAACCAATAATATTTCACACAGGACACAAATATTTTCAGGTATAAACCCATGGAAAAACCTCTGAGGGATAATAGGAATAATGGCCCACTGAGAGATATACAAATACAAAAAAACCTAGCAAAGTCTTCTCTGTCATACAACCCATATCTAGGATCCTTTTCTAGGTGTACACACCTGTCTCCATTGGCACTTGCGTACATGTATGGAAATATTGTACAACAACTTTCGTATGGGGCTATGTTTTCCTTTGGATTCTATCAACTGAAACCCACCTGTGACTACCTATGCTCTCTCTTCTCCTTGAATTTTATGATCTCTAGATGGAATTTCTTCTCCACCTATCCAATATCTTGAATCACCATCCTTCATGATCCAACCGTCTCTGCATCAACACTTGAATGAAATCTCTTCAGACAACCAGTGAGATCTTCTCACTCTTATGTAAGAAAAAGTTATTCTTTGCTTCTACAGTCTCAACTGACTCTGCACTAGCAAAATTCCTTCTTTTCTTCTCTGTTTAAAAGTCCCACCTTGGTCTCTCACCAAAGTATAACCTTGGTATCTCACCAAAAAGTGTCTTCTCCTTTACCATAGACTTGTTTTCATAATCACGAGTTATAATCTTTTTCTAGTTTCCAAAGTGATTGATAGTTGAGATTACTTCTTACTTCACTTGAGATTTAGATTACATGCTAATTACTTTTAGGATTTTCCTTAAATAAATAAATTAATTAATAAAACAACTTTACTTTAATAATTACATTAAATAAAGTAAAGTCTCACACTTAGAAGGATTTCGATGACTTCAATCTTCCACGTGCTATACACATGCCAATGTGGAAGTACATGTTTGATGCTACATGCATCAACAACTTTTAGATGTCTATATTATTTTTCATGTTATACATTCAAATTGGGTGGCCAACCTCGCTCCTGTCAAAAAGAAAACCGGAGAAATCCAGATGTGCGTTGATTTCAAAAAATTGAATAAAGCCTCACAAAAGGATAGTTACCCAATCCCACCAATGGAACAACTCCTACAAATCGTATTGGGGTCTAAGATGTTTTCACTACTGAATAGGTCTAGATATAACCAAATCTCAATGACTGAAGAAGATAGGCTCAAAACTACCTTTTGCACCAAATGGGGAACTTTCTCTTACAAACGAATGCCTTTTTGCTTAATTAACGTTGGGGCCACTTTTCAATGGGATATGGATGTTATTTTTTTAGGGTTGGTCAACAAGAGTGTTGTGGTGTACTTAGATGATGTAACTTCTTATTCAAAAAATAGAGTTGATCATGTTTCACATCTTACTGAGATATTTGAAAGATGTAGGAAGTATGGAATTTCTCTTAACCCAAAAAACAGATTTTTTGGAGTCATTGAAGGGAAATTACTCAGTCACGTCATATTCAAAGAAGGAATTACTATATGTCCTGAATGAGTAAATGTAATATCGCAATTTCCTTTACCTCATAATAAGAAAGTGATGCATTCCTTTTTCGGTAAAATAAACTTCCTTAGAAAATTTATCCATGATTTTGTTGAAACCATCAAATATTTGCAAAAGATCATCAGAAAATATGTCAACTTCAAATGGAACAAAGAAGAGAGGGAATATTTTGATAAAATTAAGACTTTCATCTCTAACACGCCTATTTTGCGCAGTCTTGATTTTTCTCATGATTTTCTTCTATATACCTTCACATATGATCATTACTCAGTTGTTAGATTAACACAGAAGAATACCGAAGGTGATGAAGCACCCATCTCATTCATGAGTACCAACTTGCAAGGGTTTGAGTTAAACTACCTTGTTATAGATAAGCAATTATTTTTAGAGTTTAAATTTGTCAAGAATTTTAGACCATACATCCTTAAAAACCACACTAAGGTGATTGTCCCTCATCCCGCAATTTGGTAATTATTTACACAACAAGATTTGGGAGAACGTAGGGGAAATTGGATGAGTACCATTCAATAATTTTATCTATAAATAAAACTTGTTGATATCGTTAGAAGTCAAGGTCTTTGTAAATTAGCAGCATAATCACACAGCTCTAGGCTTAAGGAAGAAAGATGGGAAAACGTTTTTTTTTGTTCCAACAATGTACTATTTGTATCAAACAAGGATGATTCATGGTATTTAGATATGATGTACCTCTTACACCATGGGTCATGTCTTGATAATATGAATTCTAGAGAGAAAATGACTTTGAGATTGAAATCAGCCCAATATCAACTAATTAACAATATTATGTTCCAAAAAAATTATGAGGGAGTCTTATTGAGATGTTTGGAAAAGGAATACACTGAGAAGGTATTAAAATATCTCAATGATGGACCAGTTGGTGGTCATTTCTCAAGAGAGACTATTACTCACAAAGTTTTGAGAGCTAGATATTATTAGCCTACTTTGTTTCAATATGCACATGCATATGTTAGGAAGTGTAAAACTTGTCAGTTAAGTGCGAGAAGATAAAAGAAGGCATCAATACCCCTACAACCAGTTACACTTATGTGACCTTTAGAACAGTGGGGAATAGAGAGAACTGATTGTGGCGTTTTTCCATATATTGCTACAAAATGAGTCATACGAGTAGTTGTATGGTAAGAGGTGTTGTACCACCATTCAGCTGGGGGTAACCACTGAGCCCACCGATTTTTCCATTCATATGAAAAACATATCAAATATGTTTCCAAACACTTATTGAAAACTTCAATTTGTCCATCAGTTTGGGGATTATAGGTGGTTTTGAGATGCAATTGGGTTCCCTGGAGATGGAACAATTCTTTCCAAAAATTACTGGTAAAATTTGGATCTCGGTCCCAGACAATAGAATGAGGCATGCCATGAAACTTGAATATATTATCCATGAAAATTTGAGCCACTTTGGATATTGTGAATGGGTTTTGGAGAGCACGGAAATGAGCATATTTGGAAAGACGATCAACTACCACCATGATGAATGATTTATTTCCCGATTTAGGTAATCCAACAATGAAGTCCATAGAAATATCCTGCCAAATATTCAATGGAATTGGGACCGGTTGTAGTGTGCTAGGGGTCTTGACTATTTTTCCCTTTATTTTGTTGACATACATCACATTCAGCCACAAAGGTGCAAACATACTATTTCATACCATCCTATAAAAAGGAACATTTGACCCTTTCATAGGTTTTGGTGAACCCTGAATGCCCAGTTGTGGGGGAATCTTGAAGCTCTAAAATCATTGTAGATTTAAGTTGATATTGTTTTCTTAGATATAGATAAACTTTGTAGTGAAGCTTGTTATTGTGCCAAGAGTACCTTGGAGAAACTGGAGAATTGTCTTGCAACTATTCAATAAGGCCGGAAATTTTGGGGTCTTGCAGCCATTACTGGTGAACAACTTGGATCCAATCTGGTGCAAGGAAGGAGAGAGAAAAAAGGGACCCTTCATCTTCATATTTCCAGGAAGGAGCATCAACGGCCAAATTTTTTGTTCCCTTATTGTAAATGATCTCATAATCATATCCAAATAGCAAGTCATCACCCATTTTTGTTTCTCTGGGGAGGAAATTCATTGTTCCATAAAATGGTTGAGGCTCTGATGATCTATTTTAATTTGGAAGAGATGGTCCAATAGATAAAGATGCCAGAGATCCATAGCATGTATAATAGCCAACATTTCCTTTTTATATATTGATTGGCCTAGATGGCACTTTGAAAGTTTTTTTCTAGTGAAGGCCATCGAGCGTCCTTATTCCATGAGAATTTCTCCAATTCCTTTCTCAAAAGCATCACATTCCAGGAAAAAAAAAATCTTTAAGTCGGGAAGGGCCAAGAAAGAAGTTGTGCACATAGCCTCTTTCAAATCATGGAAGGATTGATCATTTGTTGGAATCCAATTGAAAGAATTATTTTTAAGAAGAGAAGTGAGAGGTGATGCAATTTTTCCATAATTCTTAACAAATTTTTGATAATAGTATGTTAAACCCAGAAAACCATGTAATCTCTTGAGATTTTTGGGGTGAGGACAATCCTGCATAGCTTCAATTTTCTTAGGATCCACCCTTACACCATCCTTTCTGAAAATATGACCCAAATACTCCACTTATGAGGTGCCAAAGTCACATTTATATTGTTTGAGGAAAACTTGATGTTGATAAAGGAGATGGAAAACTTGATCCACATGGGAAAGATGGGTTTTCCATGTTTTACTATAGATGATAATATCATCAAAGAAAACTAAGACAAAATGATGAAGAAAATGATGGAAGACATGATTCATGAGACTTTGGAAAGTGGAGGGGGAATTACACATGCCAAAGGGCATGACCAAGAACTCATAGTGGCCCTCATGATTTTGAAATGTCGTCTTGGGAAGTTCAACCTCTTTCATACGTATATGGTGGTAGCCAGAATGAAGGTCAAATTTAGTAAAGTATTGAGCACTACTAAATTAATCCAATAGATCATCAATGACATGAATGGGAAACTTGTCTTTGATGGTGATTTTGTTGAGAGCATGAAAGTCGAGACACATGTGCCGCGTGCCTTCTTTATTGAGGACCGTGACCATGGGAGAAGAATAGGGTTTGATACTATGGAAGATGACACTCGCATCAAGCAATTCTTGAAAAAATTTCTCAATTTAATTCTTCTGGGAAAATGGATGATGATACGAGCAAACATTGGGAGGAAGACTTCCTGGAACGAGAGGAATGAAATTATCATGATCACCGCGGGAAGAGGGAATTCCATGGGTAATGGAAAAAATAGTTTGGTGTTTGGAGAGTATAGATTGAACGTTAGGATGCACAAATGGTGTCTCAACTGCTTGGATGGAATGGAGTTGGGAAATAATTCCTTAATGACCTTTTTTTGAGGAGTTTTTATATTCGATGGGAACAGTTGATGTTGGGCACCAAATTGGGCTATCTTTCTACTGCATTTCCATTACCCTTTTTGACCTTTTTGCACTTGTTTACCTATGTTTACTATGCTAAACCTGTAAGGTAAATACCCCTGCCTTGTCTATTGGAATATTTTATTAATGAAATAGAGTTGCGGAGTTTTTCCTATTCGCAACACTAAAATGAATGTTTGACCACATCTTCTGGAGAACAGGAACCAAGGCATCAACATCCCGTAGCAGATCCGCTATTCACAGCAACGACCAGCCATAAGGAGGCCACGCAACTGGAGTCGCAGATCCCTGAACCATTCTTGGGCATATTGCTAGTATTTTCTATCTGGTATTGGTGTCGTTCCAAATAATGTATATTTCTGGGGATACGGTTACCATGTTTTGGGGAAAGAGGTTGTTCTCCCTCTCCATGTATAAAAGACGGTTTATTCCTATAATTGGAGACGCCCCCATTGATATTGTAATAACCCTTTTCAGATTTATAAAGCATCATCTATTTTGTTGGTTTAATCTTCGTTGTGACTAACACAACCCTGATCAGAGAGATGGGCCCACTCTTCTGATCCGGTGCTCCATCCTTCTATGTGTATCATTTATTAGTTTATGTGTGTTGTTACAGTGTTTTAATTTTTGTGATTGCTTTTCTGAAGTTGTAATTGATCTAGTTTCACAACAATGTTTTGAATCTTAATAGTGAACCCTTGGTCAGAACGGATTGTGCTCTTTCCCCTGCATATACCTTGCATGTTTCCTTGAAAGGATACGCACCAGAATTGATAAATTAATGTAGGAAAAAGGGTGAATAAATCGTTCATACCTGGACACCAACATTTTGGCGTCGTTGTTGGGGAGGCTAACAAGGTGCAAGACAATGATCTGGGCCAACCAGAGGGTCAATCTCTCGTCCTGGGGAGAGAACGAGTTTTCTCGCTCTGCTTCAGGTCCTGAGCATAGGTGTTCTTTCCGTTTGTTTTTTTTTTATTTTTTCTTTTTTGTTTTGGGCCACGCTCTTACCCTGGGGAGGGAGGAGTCTTTTGACACCCTGCTTCAGATTTGTAAAGTATTAGGTATTCTCGTGGTGTTTGTTTGTTCCCGGTACTTGTCCTAGGGAGGGAGGAGTCCTCTGATGCCCTGCTCCAGGCCCTGAACCTTAGACTCTTGTTTTTTTTAGCTGCCTTTCTTTTTGTAAGTTCTTTCATCTTGAGGAAGGAATGGTCCTTTGACACCTTACTTCAAGACTAAAGCATTGTAGGTTCATGCCAAGACCTTCCATCATACCAACATTTGTATGAACAAAGAACCAAATAACAGGGGCAGAGGGAGAGCCCCAAAGAGGGGAGGACCATATTTTTGAAGAAATACCTACATCCAGTAGATTATAGCAAAGGCTGAATCACAGAAACATCCTTTCGTGCAGCCATGAGACCAGGGGAATGAAGAGTGAAGTCCGAGGGACAATCAGTAGATAAACCAGTGTTGTCTACAACATTCCTTGGTGATACGACACAGTAGGTCCCTCTAGCAGTTGAAGAAACATCTGGTAGTATACCTGACCAGAGAAATCTTATGCTGGTAATAGAGGGGGAAGAGGTCGCAAGCAGAACCTCGGCAGAGTCAGACCACTCCAATAAGAGAGAGGAGGTTGTAGCCGAGGGATCAAGTCATCAGGATGCAGGAGAAGGGATCAAAGGAGTATTTGCATCACCAAGGGACCGGGGAAGTGTTGCTAAAGTAACTCAGATCTGAGTGGTAAGGAAGCCTCAGCCATCTTCTACAGAGATTGTTGAAATACCCAGTGGTTATTGGAAGATATTTATGGCTCCCACAACCTCCACTATCGATTTTCCAATTGGGGATCTGGGAGTTGGTGCGCCCACAAAGCCTATTCCATTAGAAGCCTTACCAAACTTTCATGGGCTTGTTTCAGAATATCCCGGCACATTTCTATTCAAGTTTGACATAGTGTGTCGGGGGTATGACTACATGACAGATGCCCAAAAGTTAAAAAAATTTCCTTCTACATTAAAAGGAATGTCTCTGCAATGGTTCATGGGCCTTGGAGGAAGCTCTATTTCCACATGGGATGATATGCGGATAGATTTTCTAGAAAAATACCAGGATTACTGTAAATCCCAGAACATTAAGGAGGAACTTTTCAAGTTCACACAAAAAAAAGACGAGAGATTGGAATATTGTGTGGAACGATTCAAGTACACCTTACAGTGGTTATTTCACTCTGACCTAGATAAGGAAACTTTAAAAATTATCCTCCTCTGATCTTTCCATGAGGACTCAATGGAACTATTGAACATTGTGGGAAAGGGAGACATCTCTAAGGAAAGCTTCGAAGGTATCTGTGAACTATGCATTCAGTGCTCGAGGGGGCTTGCAAGAAATAGACAATGGATTCACTCAGCAAAAGGGTCTGGAGGAGGTGTTACGAAAGCGGAAATCGAAAACCTGCTAGACAATTTGAGGATGAATATCCTCAGCACCCTGTCGGCACAAATGGATACGTTGCAAGTAAAACATAAGTAGCTGGAATTGGACAGGACCATGGCGATATTCTGCCTGAAGTGTAGAAAGAAGCATCCAGAGAGGGAATGTCCACTAAACTCCATAGAGGAATGTGCAATCTGCGAGCTAAATCATGCAACAAGCTCATGCCCCTCCCTTCCAGGCCCGAAAGCAGTATTTCAAGGGACGGGGAAAGACATGGAGCAATTGTACCTCATGGGGTCTAGAAAGCCATGGAAGCCTCGACGACCGATGGGAAATCAAGGTATGTACTCAGATCCATCTCAGTATTTCAATAATTTTAATATGAATCTTTAGTCCATGCCTTATCCTTCCATGTGGCCACAATACCAGTTTCCACCTTGGCAGCAGTGGAACCCTCAAGCCAGTTTGAGTTCCCCATGGGCTCCAACTTAGCGAGGATCCCCTCCTGGGCAGTTTCCTCAGCCGATGCCATAACAACAACTCCAACTGCCCTCTAATGTGCCTCTGGGTAATCAACCTGCCCGTCCTCAGCTTCCAATCCAACCCGATACGAATCCTAACAATAAGGGAGCTCATCAAGATGACATTCTTAACCTGCCTTCATATAGCATTTCCACTGCAGAGTTGTATGAAATGAATCTACGATCAGGGCGGACAGTTAATGTTCAACCTCCTCCAGTTACCATTGAACAACTCGATAGTGAAGGTAAGGAATCAAAACCAATTAATAAAGAGCCAAAACAAATTGATAGAAACCAGGTGCCTCCTATAAAACAGCATCAATCTGAACCACCTTACCCAAAGAGACTAACTTTGAGTAAATCAAGCCCTCGAGTTGAATTTGATTTATTAGGAGAATTGCATAACTTATTTGTTAAAATTCCCTTGTTACAAGCTATGAAGGATGTGCCAATATATGCAAAGACTCTTAGGGAATATTGTTCAAAGAAACCTGCAAAGAAATCCAAATAACCCCTTACCATTCATGTTATGGTAAAATTATCAGATTTCATGATGGGAAAGTCAATGCCTGAAAAATATGGAGATCCGGGGAACCCAATTCTGGCAGTACAAATTAATGGGGTACAGATTCTAAATGTGTTGGTAGACCTGGGTGCTGCCATCAACGTTATCACCACTGAAACCATGCATGCATTAGGTCTTCGTAACTTGAAACATACACCTATAGTATTGGAATTGGCAGACCGATCTACAGTCAAACATGTAGGAAAGTTGGAAGATGTAACAATTTCAGTGGATTCATGGCACTATCCCATAGATTTTCTGGTCTTACAGACACAATCTTCGGTGGGCGGCCATCCTTTGATTTTGGGCAGACCATGGTTGGCTACCGCAGATGCTTACATTGGGTGTCGATCAGGGCACATGGTTATTTCAAATGGGCACAACATTAAGAACTTAGTGTTATACCCACCTGCAGAACCAAACCCATCCATAAAACCAGCAGATGGCAAGAAAAATTTATCTAGGAAAGAGCCCGAAACAGAAAATGAGGAATTGAGACCAGTCCTCACTATTGGACAAGCCCTTGAGTTGAAAATGGAATCGGAAGATGATGTAATCACCTCCTTTATGGATGATCCTTGCTCCATTTTCGAAACAAATCAACAAATCCTAGAATCTATCCTAAGCTATGAGACTCGGGAAACAATTGAAACAGCAGAAGGATCAGAGGAGCTACCTGTTGATGCACCCAATGAAAGTGTCCCAGTGGAATTAGAACCAGGAAAAACCCTGAATATTAATCCAAACTTGTCATAATCCTAGAAGAAGAAACTCATGGATGTCCTTCAGAAACACAAAGAATCCTTCGCCTAGGATTATTCAGATATGAAGGGGATTCCTACTAATTTATGTACCCATCATATATACATTAAGGAGGATTGTCGTCCTATGAGACAACCTCAGAGAAGGATGAACCCCGCATTGAAAAATGTTGTGAAAGAAGAACTTCAGAAATTATTGGATGTAGGTTTTATTTACCCCATCTCAGATAGCCAATGGGTCTCCCCATTAGTAATGGTCCCCAAGAAAAATGGTAAATGGAGGATATGCGTGGATTATCGAGAATTAAATAAGGCAACGCAGAAAGATCATTTTCCTTTTCCATTTATTGATCAAGTTTTGGACACATTGGCTGGAAAAAAGATTTTTTCTTTTCTATATGGGTTTAGTGGGTATAACCAGATCCAGATAGCTCCTGAAGATCGGGACAAAACCACTTTCACATGCCCCTGGGGAACATTCACATACTAGGTCCTTCCTTTTGGCCTGTGTAATGCTCCTGCAACGTTCCAGAGGGAAATTTTGGGAATCTTCTCTGATTTGATAGATGACAGTGTTGAAATTTACATGGATGACTTTACTCCATATGGGGATTCATTTCTTGAAGGGATGAAAAATTTAGAAAAAGTTCTTGAAAGGTGTATACAAGCACGTGTCTCTCTGAGTACGATAAAATACCATATGATGATGGAGGAGGGAATTGTTCTGGGACATTTTATCTCAACTAAAGGAATCCAAATGGACCCAGCAAATACAAAGGTAATTCAGCATTTCCCGACACCCAAAACGCCCACACAGGTACGCAGCTTTATTGGTTGTGCTGGTTATTACAGGAGTTTTATAGAAAAAATTTCTAAAGTAGCACATCCACTTTTTCAATTGCTAACAAAAGATTCAGATTTTGTGTGGACAGAGGACTGTGATGCAACCTTTATGAGAATTAAGGAATTGGTCTGTAGCGCTCCGATCCTTAGAGGGTCAGACTGGGCATTACCTTTCCATATTCATATAGATGCTTCCTAAACAGCGATTGGTGCAGTATTAGGACAACAAGAGGACAAAGTACCATACACAATTTACTATGTTAGTAAGAATTTGGCTCCTACTGAATTAAACTACATAGTCACTGAGAAAGAGTTCCTTGCTGTCATTTACGCCATCAACAAATTTTGGAACTACATTATCGAGTATCCTACCTTTGTGCATACTGTTCATGCAGCTATCAGGTATTTAATGAATAAACATGTTACACCTGGTCGTATTACAAGATGGATTTTGCTACTACAAGAATTTTATATTACTATAGTAGATAAACCAGGGAAGGACAATGTGGTTGCAGATTTCTTATCTAGGATAGAATATGATGGTAAGAATACACCAATTGAAGATAATTTTCCAGATGAACATCTTTTTGCAGTATCTGCTAACACTCTGTGGTATGCAGATATTGCTAATTATCTTGCTACAGGGAAGGTGCCTCGTCATCTATCATATAAGGAGAAAAGGAAGATTATTCATCAGAGTACCCGATATTCATGGATGGCAGGATATCTCTTTCATACAAGGGTTGACCAACAGATTCGACGTTGTGTGGCAGAAGATGATATCTATGAGATAATGAAGGTTGCACATGATGGACCCTGTGGAGGACATTTTGCAAATAAAAGAACAGGTCCCAAAGTGTTTCAAATGGGATATTAATGGCCCTCCATCTTTCGTGTTGCTTGGGATTATATCCGAAGGTGTGATAGCTTCCAACAGATGGGACAACCTGGGAAAGAAGATGAAATGCCTCTACAGCCCCAGATAGTCCTTGAATTGTTTGAGAAATGGGCCATTGATTTTGTTGGACCCTTCAACCCACCTTCTGATCAAAAAGCTTACATCCTGGTCTGCACTGATTATGTAATTAAATGGGTGGAAGCCAGAGCGGTCACAAGAGCAATGGAGCAAGTAGTGGCAGACTTTCTTTTTGAAGAAATCTTTGCCCGATACGGTACTTCAAGGGAAATTGTATCTGATGGAGGATCACAGTTCACATCTCACATGATAGGAAAGTTGATGCAGAAATATGGGGTCAAACATAGAGTGACAACCCCCTATCACCCCCAGGCGAACGAACAAGTAGAAAGCACAAACAAGGTATTGGAAAATATCTTGACAAAGACAGTAGCAAGTCATCGTCGGGACTGGGCACAGAAACTTCCAGAATCTTTATGGGCATACATAACAATATGGCGGAACACAACTGGGTTTTCTCCATTTGAATTAGTCTATGGGAAAGTCCCCTTGTTTCCGGTGGAATTTGAGATCAGTACACTCAGAACAACTCTAGAAGTAGTCCTAGACATATCAGAAGCATAGAAACACCGACTGGAACAACTAAATGAGTTGGATGATATTCGGTCAGTAGTTGTCCAGAAGACCATTGTTGTTCAATAGCAGAGAATGAAATGGCATGATAAATTTATCAAAAGTAAGGTGTTTCATGTGGGAGATTGGGCATTAGTTTACGACTCCCGATTTAAGGATTTCAAAGGCAAGCTTCACACTCGCTGGATGGGGCCATATCAAGTGGATGCAGTGTTCGACAATGGAACGGATAGATTAATTACAATAGATGAGAATCATACCTCGTTCTTAGTAAATGGACACCATCTAAAACTATACCACCGTCCATCCTCTAGAAATTCCTTTGTCAAACACCTTTCCAATTCATATGATTTAATGGTTGTTGGAATGAAGGACACTCTCACTCTATTTTAAAAAAAATAAAAATAAATAAATAAATTTCTTACTTGTTTGTATTTTGCAGGAATAACAAAGGAATATGGCTAGGAGAAATGTAACACTCGGCGTTGTTACTCCACCAGTGTTTCTATAAAGATGTTGTTGTTACTCCATTGGTGTGTGCTATTACTCCACTAAGTTTTGTTACTCCACTAAATGTTGTTACTCCGTAACTGTTGTTACTCCACAAATGTTGTTACTTCGTCGATGTTGTTACTCCGCAACTACTATTACTCTGTCGGTGTCGTTACTCCGCAACTGTTGTTACTCTGTCGGTACCGTTACTATGCAACTGTTGTTACTCCGCCAGTGTTGTTACTCTGCAACTGTCGTTACTTCGTCGATGTTGTTACTCCGCAACTGTTGTTACTCCGCTGGTGTCGTTAATCTGCAACTGGTGTTACTCTGCCGGTGTCGTTACTCTGCAACTGTTGTTACTCTGTCGGTGTTGTTACTCTGTAACGGTCATTACTCCGTCGATGTTGTTACTTAGCAATTGTTGTTACTCTGTCGGTGTCGTTACTCTGTAATTGTCACTACTCCGCCATCGTCGTTACTCCGTCATTGTTGTTACTCATTGTTGTTGTTACTCCTTGTTGTTGTTACGCCCTATTGTCGTTACTTCGTCAGACATTTTGTTGTTACTCCACCATAAGGTAGGTCCCCAGGTACGTCTCCGCCGAATTTTATGGATTTAATTAAAATATTCCAAAAAGACATCAAAATGTGTTGTGGATGGCCATAATTAAGTTGGGGGGGAACCGTCATAATAAACGACGGCGTACCATGAAAAAGAATTCATGACACACGATCCTCACCAAACAAAATCCAATGATTTTGGTACTTCGTAATCATAACTTTGATGTGTTGGAATGTGTATTCGTACGCACAGAGTCATAATCAGTCACCTCCCCAACACGCTGCATTAAATCTCTGAAATATCCAACAGTACCACCATAATCTGTCATCATTTTAAAACGTACTAGTATTGTTTCATCCATTGTCCCCAAAAGCGACCATGACGTTATTTTAGTTTCCAACGGTTTGGAGCCCTATCATTATCCCTTGCCAGCTAACTGTATTCATCGTGCTGACCCCAGCTCTACAAAAATGGGTGGACGATCTGTGCGGCATGAGCCTGAAGATACTATGAGAATTCGGAACAATCAGGAGGTATGGCAGGTCTTTGAGAACACAAGCTAGAATGTTTACTTTGACAGGTTGAAAGGGTCGAATGAAGAAATTGTGGAATAATTTTCACTCAACTTGGGAGAAGAAAGCTCTCAGGTCCGCGGAATTGAAATCCCTATGACAGAGGAAGCCATTGCATAATTCAATGGGCTCCCTCAAAATGGACAATGATGGTTTTCAAGAAGGACTCTCCTTCCGGAGTTTCCCGAAGCCTTTTTACAGGCGGGAGAAAGCATCATGCAGAAGGGTCGAGGATACAACTGAAACTCGCTACCGCATCCATGGGAAGAAGTAGTAGAGTTTGTCATGAAATATATGACTTGCGAAGGGAGATACTCCACCATATTCAAATACCATCTTCGAATACTAACTCACCTACGATTTCCCCAAGCAGAGGATTTCTCACTGAATGTGCCTTATTTCTTATTAAGAATCCTTCACCTAATGGCACATTCGGCTCAGGGGTCATTGCAGGTATTGGCGGTCATCACCCACCATGGGTTGGTTCAGCTATTAGTAATGAATGCCATCAGACGAATCTCGATCCCATGGGAACTGTTTTGGGATTCCACAGAGGAAGAAGTAGCAGCCATTGTGGCTGCTAGGGAAGATGAACTGGAAGCCACAGAGGAGGAAAATGAAGGAGAAGATGATTATGTTGACCAGGAGGAACCAGAAGAGATGGAGATGGAAGATAAATAATTTGAAGAAGAGGTTGCTCCCCAAGAGAAATTCGAAACCGTGGAACCAATGGAAGATGTGGGAGTTGACACAGAAAGGCCCACTAGTACCACGGTCGAGGCTATCCCACAAGAACCAGCCTCACCTATGTAACTAGCAGAGCAATTTGATAGCATGATAACCACAGAGGCAGGATCACAACAAGCAAGAGTGGGTGAATTGGTTGATATTGCGACCGAGGGTACCCCATAAGGACCTCCTGCCACCATGGATCTGATGGAGGAGGATAACCCAAATGAAGAATAGGTTGTGACCACCCCGACCATAGAACCCATGGAAGAGGAGGAACGACGACAAGAAGGGCTCAGAGCTAGGGAAGCCATGGAACTCGTGGAGGAAGTGCTGGGAGAACTAGGGAATGAGTTTGGCACTGACCCAAAAGAATCAGCATCGAACTCGGGACCGAACATTGAAGATCTCTGCAAGTTCTCCTTTTTCTCCTCTATTCCAAGAGAAGCAAGGCGAACTCGTTCCCCTCGGCGCACAGAATAAGATCTCACCATTCCTCCAGTTTTAAAGTTATCACAAAGGCCACAACTATGTGGGGTGGATGCTACTCAGGCGACAAGCACTTTGGAGCCTAAAAAGAGAAAAGAGGTAGAGGTCCCTGAGGCTGGGGAACTAGGAAGGATTCCAACAGACACATTAGTAAGAGAGAATCTCGCAAGGGCACCACTGGTCGCGGTGAGCACACAACAAGGGGAAGTAGCCATTGGAAAAGAGGACGGACCAAGAGAAGCAGTCCCAATGAATGAGCCAATGGAAAAGATAGGCGAGAAGGTCATGAGGAAAGAAATAATCAAAGAAGAACGGGCAGTGAAGGAAAACCCGACAGTCGGCATAGCAGAAGTCGTCCTGGGGGATTTACCTCCAGCCACTAAAACTGAGGAAGTTTTGGTTAAACATGAATGGTTAGAGCCATGTGAACAGCGAAGACTCCTAGTCAAACAAAAATATCAACTACAGTTTAAAGAGACAATGCGACTTAAGATGGAGGTCAGGAAACTAAGGAAGAAGGTACACAAAATGTAGAAGCGGATGATGAAATACAAGCAGCAAGCTAGAAAGTCCAAGGCCATAGGAGTAGAAGTAGAGACTCAGACATACCAGGTAGCCACAACCTCTTCTGCTACTCAAACAAACTCGGTCAAGTGATTGTTTGAAGACCGTGAGTATGCCTTAACGGTCGAAGTGAAGACTTGAAATCTACTGCGACTCAGTATCAAAATGAGGTCAGAAGAACTCAAGAACGAGCCTCCACAACCATTTTTTAATTTGTGGAGCATATAGATATCATGAGATTAAGGCATGCAAAGCAACAACTCAAGATGGAGCAGCTGGAAAAGCAAGTGGCAGAGCTGAAAACTGATAAGGAGCAGATGTTTAATTTGGCGCAAGAGGTGATGGCATGTCGCCCCCCTGCTTCTTGTTATTCTTTATTCTGCATGGAGAGCATCAAAAACAAGATTAGTTATGAAATAGAAGATGGTGTACAATTCCTCTGAATAATGAGCAACCACGACGTGCCAACTCAGCATTTGATGTGTGAGTTTTACCTGTATGGGTATCTGCTGCGCCTGGACAGAGAATTCAACCTAGTTCCATATGTGGGGGACATTCATTTAAGGGCCCTCACCTCTTACACTTTCAACCAGATCAGCTAGTAGAAGGATTTTAACACATTTGAATCCAATCAGCTTACAAAGCCATTTATAGTAAGAGGAGAACATGAGAGGTCAATCACCATGTTCACTAAACACAACACCTTTTTGGGAATTGAGGGGAATAGAGATAGAATGTTGAGGACACAAAATTGGTGCCTTGATCTTTGTGTCAAGCAATTAGTCACATTTCAAGATGAGGCCCTTGATTGCTATCAGAAAAGGTGGATGATGTCACCTACAGCTGTCCGAAACAAGGAACCTTTTGGGGCACCAAATTTTGCACATGTGCTCCCCAGAGTGCCCAGATATGTGGTATGTGTCCGAACATGCGGGGTCCAGTGGATGGGAATCTGGTTTCTGTTTCCCACTATTTGGTTGCCAGTAGAAAATTACACTCTAGCGTATAATGTTTCGGAAGATTGGTGGAAATAAGTCCTCCTTTCATACGGTTTTAAAGTTCCAGGGACAAAGATGGTCGAAGATTATGATCTCTCCCATTTTCAGAAAGCCAACAGTCTGTGAAATATAGACCTACGGAGGCGGCAAACTGCATGAGGGCATGCAGAAGGCTAGTTGGGGGGAGATGTTGGGAACCAAATCGGGCTATCTTTCTGTTGCATTTCCATTACCCTTTTTGACCTTTTTTCACTTATTTACCTATGTTTACTATGCTAAACCTATAAGGTAAATACCCATGCCTTGTCTATTGGAATATTTTATTAATGAAATAAAGTCGCAGATTTTTTCATATTCGCAACACTAAAATGAATGTTTGACCGCAGCTTCTAGAGAACAGGAACCAAGGCTTCAGCATCCCGCAGCAGATCCATTATTCACAGCAACGACCAGCCATAAGGAGGCCGCACAGCTGGAGTCACAGATCCCTAAACCATTCTTGGGGATCTTGTTGATCTTGTCTATCTGGTATTGGTGTCGTTCCAACTAATGTATATTTCTGGGGATACGGTTACCATGTTTTGGGGAAAGAGGTTGTTCTCCCTCTCCATGTATAAAAGACGGTTTATTCCTGTAACTGGAGATGCCCCCATTGACATTGTAATAACCCTTTTCAGATTTATAAAGCATCATCTATTTTGTTGTTTTAATCTTCGTTGTGACTAACACAGCCCTGATCAGAGAGCTGGGCCCGCTCTTCTGATCCGATGTTGCGTCCTTCTGTGTGTATCATTTATTAGTTTATGCGTGTTGTTACAGTGTCTTAATTCTTGTGATTGCTTTTCTGAAGTTGCAATTGATCTAGTTTCACAACAATGTTTTGAATCTTAATCGTGAACCCTTGGTCAGAACGGATTGTGCTCTTGCCCCTGCATATACCTTGCGCGTTGCCTTAAAAGGATATGCACCTGGATTGATAAATTAATGTAGGAAAAAGGGTGAATAAATTATTCATACCTGGACACCAACAGTTGATATCAGGGGATCCTGTTGTGATGCCTTGGAACTTATATTGATGGTCGTCCTATTCAAATTTCATGGTTAATTCCTTAAAATACATGAGGATTATATTGAGAGTGTGTAACCATTCTGCATCTAACAAAATGTCACAACTACCCATGTATGTAGTGAACATATGATATTTCAAGTTGTACTGGCCAATTTGGAGACACGCATTTTCAGAATGCCCCCCACATTTCATGGAACCTCCATTGCCAATCATGATTTGAAAATTGTTGACTACATGGATATAGAAATATGTTTCTTGAGAAATGTGAGGATGAATAAAATTATGAGTGACACCACTTTCAATTAAGATGATGAACTTCCAATTTTTAATGTAGTCAATTAGCTTGAGGATTTGGGGAGCAGAGAATCCAGCAAGTGCATTCAATGAAATGACCGGTTCAAATTATGGTGGATCAGATGGAGGAGTGAGAGAAGTTGGCTCATGTAGCTCTCTCCCAGGAGAAGCCTCGACCTCTTCGTTAGCAACATCCTCAGAGATGGCCATAAACAATTTTTGTTCCTTACACTTGTGCCCCAGAAAATATTTTTCATCACAATTATAGCAAAGACCCTTGACTTGGCATTCAACCATTTCTTCCCAGGTTAATTTTTGTATTTTGAGAGGGGTGGGATGAGGGGAAGGAGCGGGAGGGAGAGGGTGAAAAGGGAAAGAATTTTTTCGACATTGGGAAAAAACATCATGTTGTTCTTCCTTGGCACATTGAGTAGCTTCCAACCAAGTCTGGGGGCAAGTCATGAGGACCTGGGCTCAGATTTCATCCTTGAGGCCACTAATAAAGAATTATAAGAAAAAAGTATCAAACATACCCTATGTTCTGAAAAATAATTGCTCAAATGCAGTAATAAACTCTTCCATGGTACGTAACTATTTCAATTCGGTCAAACGACATAGGGAGTGTGTGTCAATGTTAAAGTGTTCAGAACGTTCAGCCAAAAATTGTGTCCAAGACACATATCCTTGGCATTATTTTCAATTCCATTTCCACCATTTCCAACGTTCAGGATCCAAATAGAGTACACCTTAATGAAGTTTGGCCAAGTCATTAGTGATTCCATGCAAGGAGAAGTAATGTTACATTTGAGTGACCCAACGAGTGGGATCTGAGCCATCAATTTTTTTCACCTCCACTCATGATATACACAGATCATGATGAAAAGGGTTGGATTGAAACTTCTAATAATTGGAGGAAGTTGTAGCTTCGAGGTTAGAAGGTTGGTCAGATGAGAAATGGATTCCAGTAATTGACAATTTTTCCAGGACCTTGGCAGAAAATGAGTCAAGTTGAGAATCAAGGTGGGATGCAGGCTAGCTGGAAAGGTGGGAATTGACATCCTTCTTCATTTCCTCTTTCATGTATTCCATTTTGGACTCTATGTGGGTAGAGATGCAATTTTCAAGGTTTTGGTTGTGAGTGTTGGACATGGTGAGGGGAAACATAGGGAGAGGTGGGAAAGAAAGTTGTTTGAAAAGGAAGGGTGGGTCCACAAAGAAACAAATCTAAAAAATGATAGGTATCAATGTATCAGGATGAAAGAGGAGTCAAATGGAATAGGTCCCAAGTATAGGTGTCGGGAAGGGAGTCGGGACCACAGGAAGAAAAGGATGAAAAATTATAGGTATCACTGTGACTAGGATGAAAAGAGGATTCCAATGGGATAGGTCTCAAATAAGTGTGCGGGCAGGCCCCATACTTTTTTTTCTTACTCCGGCAAAGTTATACTCCGATCTCAATAATATTGCAGTGTCGAAATGCCCAAATTCTTAAAAAGAAAAAAGATGTAGTAATTTCGCAACCAGAATGCAGGAGGCAAGGTTGCATGGAAAAAAAATTGTGTTTGTTCCTTGTTTCTTCTATTTTCGTCCCAAGGTTTAGGGTTTTGTCAAGGTTTCTACAGGCAAGGTTTTTCCTTGTGCTATAACTCTCTGATATACATGTGGGTTCGAACAGTAGTACTCAACCCAATATCTCGGGGCACCAACTAAGGAGGCTAGACCATACCCTTAGCCATACTACCTGATTACCCAGGTACTAGAGAGTATATTCCTAAGTGTTGTTCTCGATGGAACTATAGCAGTCAAGAGACCGATCAGTTTATCTATGGAGAGATTCAGGATATCTAGGCCAATCCATATACAAGTGTTGTTTGTTGTGCTACCACTCAAAGGGGTACCAACAAGGGTTACAAGGGTGGCCAACAAAGTGGTATTAAGAACCACTTGTAGTTCTTGAGTGTATGCTTCCCATGTTAAATTTAGAGTTGTTATTAAGTTCTTTTCAATTTACTAGACAATAATAACATAAGCAGGATCATTGAAAGAAACACAATCACAAGGTACACAACATTTATCCTGGGAAACCCTCATGGGGGAGAAATCCCAGCAAAAACTTCCTTAATATGTATTTCCAATACAATGCCAACATAAGAAACAAAATAATAGATAATATCCAAGACTGAGCAATGCGCCTCTCTCTTCCTTCTTTCAGTAACTGAAGCTTCCTTCAAACTTGCGCACTAGATGAGTGACTTGAGTGAGTGAGTGAATGAGGTGATAGCCTCTCTTATTTATACTATCTGAGGATCACTAGGGTTTTGTCCTTTCACTTAGTGGCTAAAACCACTTTGATTCTCCCTAGGGGTCATCTTCTCAATTAACATCATATAATTAGGGTTTGACCAATCCACAAAAGGGGATTTGGTCATACATAAGTCCTGACATGATCAATCCACAAAAGGGGATCGATCTATAAGATAGTAACTCAATAATAAGTAGAATATACTTTGCATTTACAGTATTTCAATACTCTCCCTTAACAAGAAGGGTATTCTACAACATCATCGGGACAGAGAAAGAGAGAGGGAAGCAACATCAACAACATCTGGAACACTAATTGGCATATCTATAAATCATTAGAATTTTTTCTCATCATCAATAACGTCATCATTCACAACATGGAGCTAGAGTATCATCATCATCATTCGCAGCATGGAGATGGAGTATCATCATCATCATCATTCACAACATGGAGTTGGAATAGCATCATCATCATCATTCACAGCATGGATATGGAACCTAAAACATCAAAATCAGTTAGCATAAAATATATAACAACAACATCATCATGATCAACAACACGAGGATGGAGCAACAACATCATCACAACACTAGGTTGAAGCAACAACATCATCACAACACGAGGCTAGAGAAACAATGTCATCACAACATTAGGCTGGAGCAACAACATCATCACAGCACGATGATGGAGCAACAACATCATCACAACACAAGGTTGGAGCAACAACATCATCACATTACGAGGTTGGAGAAACAACATCATCACAACTCAAGGATGGAGGAACAACATTATCATCATATAGAAACATAATGAGGCAGGTGTAACAACAATGTTTTATGGTACTCTAGAAGTCCCTAGGGATATGCCCAGGAATCATAAGATTTCCTAGGATATAAAATCCTAACGGAGATACCATGTTGTACTTTGACATACCATCCTTACCGTACCTTCGATATCTTCCCAGGAATTATAAGATTCCCTAGGAATATAAAAATCCTAATGGAGCTACCACTACTGACCATAATTGGCATATACATGCTCAGGTACTCTGACAGATCATCCTTACCGTACCTTCAGGATCTTTCCAGGGATGATCAGTCCCCTAGGATATAAAATCCTAACTGAGCTACCCGTTGTTGGTCAGGATACCATAGTATCATCATCATCACTCCCCCTTTTGAGAAAGGTCCTTTCATAATACACCAAGTTTGTCTCGAAAGTATTCAAACTTTACACAATATAGAGGATTAGTCAACACATCTAAAACCTGCTCATCTATGCCAACATATTGGAGTTTTACATCTCCCCTCTACACCATATCATGAATGTAGTGATACCGAATTTCTATGTGATTTGAATTGTCATGGAACACATGGTTCTTCGTCATCTTTGTGCAACTTTGGTTATCACATAGAATCATGGTTACTTCCATCTCCAAATCAAATAGACCTATCAACAACTTCTGAATCCATATGGCTTCACAACTGGCGGAACATGCAACAATGTATTTCTCTTCTGTTGTCCTGAGAGAAATACTAGATTGCTTCCTACTCTGTCATGAATTCATGGATGACCCCTGACTAAAACAACATCCTGACGTGATATTTCTATAAGAAACACTTCCAGCCCAATATGAATCAGTATAACCAACCAGTCTGAAGTCATGATCTCCATTATAACATAGACCAAAGTCCAACGTATTCTTAAGGTATCTCATCACATGTTTTGAAACAACGAGGTGAACACGTCCAGGATCTACCAGATACAGACTCAAGGTGTTCACAACAAACTTATATTTTTCCTGGTATTCGTCAAATACATCAACAATCCAATGATTTGTTTGTACAGCCTAGCATCAACCAATTCTGACAAAGTATCAACCAGGAACTTCAACTTAGATTCCATGGGTGTGTTCATGGCTTTACATTCCAACACATCAAACCTCTTCAGTATTTCAACTGCATACTTCCCTTGGTTAAGGAAGATGGTCTATGGGCTTTGTCAAACTTCAAGACCTAAGAAATAGTGCATCAGGCCTAGGTATTTCATCTCAAATTCTACAATGAGATTCTACTTACAATCAGTGATGATATTTTCTTCTCCAATTAAGAATAAGTCATCCACATACAACAGAAATATAATTGATTCATCATTCATAACCTTGAAGTAAAGGTTAGAATCATATTTAATCTTGGTAAATCCCAAGCTCGTTAGGAAACTGCCAATTCTTCCATACCAAGATCTAGGAGCTGACTTCAATTCGTACAGAGCCTTCTTCAACCTGGAGACATGAGTCTTTCTATATTCAACTTCAAAACTATGAGGTTGTTCTATATACACTTATTCTTCAATAACAATGTTTAAGAAGGTTGTTTTCACATCCATCTGGTGTAACTTCCACTTCATCTTGGTTGCAAGAGCTATGATGGTTATGATACAAGTGTATCTAGCTATAGGAGAAAAAGTCTCTTCATAATCAATGCCCTCTTTTTGAGAAAATCCATGAGCTACAAACCTTGCTTTATGTTTTTCAATACTTCCATCAGCAGCATGTCTATCTTGTATAACCATTTGGAAGATACCACATATTTGTTCTTCGGTCTGGGAAGTATTTCCCATACATCATTCTTTATAATGGATTGGTACTCTTATGTCATTCCATCTACCCATCCTTTCTTCTAAATGGATTCTTCAAAGAAAGTAGGTTCCTTTTCTATGATATCACACATCAAAGCCATGTAACTGGAGAATGGCTTAGGTTTACTGATTTGTCTCATGGTTCCTTCTGGGGCACCATACTTCTCTCCATCTTGAATAAGTTCCCATTCCCAAGATGGATTTCTCTTGTGAGAGATCATCATCTAAGGAGGTTCTTGAGATTCTATCATATCATGATCTTCTTGAATCTCATCATCAGGGGTAATTGTGTCTTCCCTCACTGGTTCTACAACTATGGGAGTTGCATGCTCTTCTTCATATACTTCTTCAATATGGAATACCTCTATTGATCTCAATATAATGGTAACCTGGTATGTAAATTCTGAAGGCCTTAGATACCTCACAGTATCCAAAAAATATTCCCTTCTTTCCTAAACAGTCCAGCTTGGTTCTCCTTTTCTTTGAAATGTGTACAAACACTAGACAACCAAATATCTTGAGATGGCTTACTTCTGGATTTTTTCCGAAGAACATTTCTTCGAGGGTTTTGAATCCAAGTGCCCTATGGGATAATCATTTTTGAACATACATTATTGTTCTTGTTGCTTCAGTCCATAAGTGCATTAGAATATCTTGATCGTGGATCATAGTCTTCATTGCTTCCATTATAGTTCTATTCTATCTTTTTGCTACACCATTTTGTTGAGGATTGTAGGGAGTGGTGAGCTCCCTCTTAATATCAACATATCTGAAAAATCTTACAAATTCTTTTGAGGTGTATTCTCCTCCACTATCTAACCTGAGTATCTTGATTTTTGTTTCACAGAGATCTTCTATCAAGGCTTTGAATTCCTTGAATTTTCCAAACACTTCATCTTTTGATTTCAAGAAGTAAAATCAAGTCTTGTGAGAATTTTCATAAATAAATGACACATAGTATTCATACCCACTAAGAGAGGTTGATGGAATTGGGCCACATACATCTGAGTGGATGAGCTCCAATATTCCTTATGCTTTATTGTCTCTCTTCGGGAAAGGATTCTTTATGTTCTTTCCTTGTGCACATCCCTTCCACACACCTTCATGGTCAACCTTGAATTATGGTAGACCTGTAATTGCCTTTCTCACATATGGTAAGGCTTTGTAGTTTATGTGAGCTATTATTATATTCCATAGTTCACACAGACTCCCAATGGAGTGATTCAAGGCTGCACCTAAGTGACCTTTTAATTTAAACATGCCACCTTCTTTTGTTCCAATGAAAATTGCATATTCTATGGTTTTTCCTTTAGGCCACATAACTACTTCAACATCTATGAATGCAACCCTGAAACCTTTCATATCTAAAGAAAATATAGAAAGTAAGTTCTTTTTCAAACCTGGTACATATAGTACATCCTTCATTTTCATCGGGGTCCCTAAATCAAGTTTGTAGGTGGATTCTCCCACTCCTTTGATAGGGTATTGGTCATCATCTCCAAGTGTAACTTTCTGGGGAAATTTATTTTCTGTAAGGCTAGAGAGAATGTCTCTCTAATCTGTCATGTGCTTAGAATCACCACTATCTATGAGCCAAGTGTCCTCTCTAGGTGACACAGATCCTGAGAGGGAAGAGAATAAGACAGTCTTCAATATATTCTTTAATCATCTTTGTGGGTGGCTCATAATATTCAACTTCATGGGAATGGTGTCTTTTTTTATTTTTCTTCTTGTCACAGTGGTAACATTGATAAGAGGAGAAATCCTTTTCTCTTCTTTGACCTTTGTGAAACTTCTGGAATCTCCTAGGAGGGTGATATTCTTTATGGAAATGGGTGAATCTATTTGGGGAGTGAGATTCCTTATGTAGGTGGGTCTCCTTCTTGAAGTGAGACCTTTTATTTCCTCATTTAGCATGAGTATCTAGGGCTTGATATTCATCCCTTAAAAGAACTGCTTCTCATTTATCTACTCTTGCTTCTTCTTGAACGCATTCTTCCCAAACATTGTCAAATTGGAGTTTCTCCTTTCTTGCACAAATAGTTTGGATGAAGGAATCCCAAGGTATTTTGAGACCATTAAGAGATGTCATTATGATTTCATCTCCATATAGGTTGTCTCCAATTTCTTCTAGTTGTTCCTTTAATTGAGAAACCCTAGAGAAATAGTCATGAACGGTTTCTCCTTTATGCATGTTTGTATTCTTGAGTTGGGTTCTCAGATTCATATTCCAGTTGATATTCCTTCCTTCATACATTATGGTTAGGGAATCAAAAATTTATTTTGGAGTATTCTTAGAAGACACTTAAGGGATCAAGTGGTCTTTAATATAGTCTACAATGATTCTTTTGGCCCTAACCATATCCTTCTGGTACTTTGCTTTAGGTGTAGCATCTGCAGGTTCTGGTACATTTTCCTTGATGAATATTGCAAGGTCATTCTCTTAAAGAATGAGTGCAATCATATACTTCCAAGCACGAAATTTGTCCACACCTTATAACTTGTCAATAAGCTTGGTGCTTGCAACCATCTTGACCTGGAGCTAGGAAAATGACAAAAAATTGAAAGTGCTCATAAATTAAATATGAACTTACCAAAAGGTGTGCTTGGTTGAGGCAAGTAGGCTGGTGTAGTCTGTTTTCAGAAAATGCAATTTTTACCCCTTGAAATTTGGCATGCGTAAATATGGACTGGTATTTCTGGTACTGGTTCTAGTTTCCTGGTTTTCTGGTACCAGTGAAAACTAGGGTTTCACTTTCCAGAGGCTTTGGCCACTTAAAAGGTGTGCTCAAGCTGCCAATGAGTTCTCTAGGTTATGGCGCACTTCCTAGATATTTTTTAGGCTAAAATTCTCTTCCAACAAAAATCTATAATTTTCTTGTGCGACAACAGTGAAATTTTTGGTTGCCTGGTGAAAGATGCTCTATTCAGTCAAGCTCTAATTCCGTGTTAAATTTATAGCTGCTATTACATTCTTTTCAATTTAATAGAAAATAATAGCATAAGCAAGATCACTGGAAAAAACACAATCACAAGGTACACAACATTTATCCGAGTGTTTTTGGATAAATCCGTAAGTGCGGACACAAACCGATCTCCCTAGATCCACCTGGATCTAGAACAAAACACACCAGAACATGACGCTTTCCTTAAGTTTTGGATATTGAATTTACTAGTAGGAAGGAACAAGTAACATACCTTAGTATTGCTTCCTAGGGTCTTTTTTGCTCCTGCTTCACTCTGGTGCTCTCGTGAGGTCAAGACCAAGACAACACAAACCAACCAAAGTGATAGCAATAGAATAAACTCAATAAAAACCTATGTATGTGATTAAGGAATCATACAATAAAACACAACAATCTTTATAGGAAAGAATCATATTATTGTATCATATTAAATGTGACAGAGAGATTACAACCATGGACTTGATGTCGTAAGGTCCCTTCCAACTGTCCTTTGTT
>SNQJ01S0107160.1:4948-19916 GCA_010110895.2 Picea sitchensis | reverse complement strand
ACATGATTGGTACATACTTGGTACATGGTTGGAGGCACTTGTTAGTAGTATTGTTGACACATGGTTTATGGATGATGTAGCATACTTGTATTGGTATATTATTAGAAGCGCATATTAATCTTGGTGATGATTATGAGTTGTTGTGTTATGGTTGGTTGATGCACATCTTTGAGAGTTGTATTGGTGATTGATCTTAGTGAGTAGATCTAATTTGGATGATAAGATTTATGAGATAGGTTACTGTGATAGTTTGTTTGGACATGTTGTTGTGATAGGTTATTTGTACATGTTTGGTGCATGGTTGATGCACTTGTTCATGGTAGAGATTTTGTACAAGTTTGGTGCATGGTTGATGCACTTGTTCATGATACATGTTTTCTATGGGTTGGTGCATGGTTGATGAACTTGTTTATGGTATAGGATGATTACAAGTTGAGGTACAGGTTGTTTCATGGTTGATGCACTTGTTTATGGTACAGGTTGATTACAGGTTGAGTTAAAGGTTGGTGTATGGTTGATGCACTTGTTTATGGTACATGATGATTACAGGTTGATTGGTACATGTTTACAATAGTATATCTCATAGTTATAATGTGATAGTGGTTCCATCATTCTACTTATACGTTAGGGAAATTGGACGGGGCAAGGATAGGTGGTTTTCGCCACCTTCTGGTTGTATCTGGAGAACATAGGGGGTTGTAGCCTCCTTCTGGTTGTAGCCACCTTCCATTTGTAGCTGGAGAACATAGGGGGTTGTATCCTCCTTCTGGTTGTAGCCATAAAATTGGGGATTTGGAGCTTCCCTCAGGTTGTAGCCTGAGAAACTAGGGGGTTCTAGCCTACTTCCAGTTGTAGCTGGAAAACAAAGGAAGTTGGTGCTTCCAATGAATGTAATTCTTTGAGACATATAAGAAAAATAATTTCATACCTTTCTCCTGATTTGGGTTTCCACGTAAAAACATTGGTGTACTGTGTATGTGTATGATTACTCATTTGTTAATTATTTATTTACTCTGCAATTATTGGATGATAATTCTACACTAATATAACACTTGCATTATATGGTTAAAAAGGATTAAATTGCTCTATTACTGATTCACCCCCCCTCTTAGTAATCCAACAATTGGTATCAGAGTCAGTTCCTTCAGGAAACCATTTAACCACTGGAAAGAGATCATGGATTATTCTGAGAATGGAGTACCAATATTTAATGGTCAGAATGGTTTTAAGTATGATATGTGGAGCATAAGGATGAAAGCATTTTTATAGGCATAGGGACATTATATTTGGCTATCAGTTGTTACAGGATATGATAGTTCAAAAAGGGCAAAGACTACAACCAAGAAGAAATTGAGGAAGAATAACAAAATAACAATGGATTTCATCTGGGAAAGATTACCTAATATGGTAAGAGAAAAGGTTGGTAAATGTTCATAAAAAAAAAACTTTGGGATAAGTTACATGACATATATTTTTTACCCATCACATATTTATAAAATTTCAAAGAAGATCCAGATACAGAACAAGAAGAAAGATGCTCATCATGCCAGATAGAGTCAGAAGAGGAAGAGTATGAACAAGAAAAAGTTGATTACAAAGAAAAATTGATCATTGCAATTGAATATCTATAGAAAGAAAGAGAAGAAAACAAGTCATCCAAAAACGAATTGATGAAGAAGAAGGAAAGTGTTCAAGGTTTTGAAAAATATCAGTAGATCATCAAGAATTTAAGAGCTCAAATAGACAAGGCTAGAAGAATTAAAGAAACTCTATAATATCAAAAGAAATGTTTAGAAGGCAACATAGCAACACAAAAGGAAGAAGCATAAAAGAGAGAAAATGTATTGATGGATCATCTCAAGGAAAGAACCAATGACTTAAACCGACTTGAGGAAGAGTTTGGTCAAGAAGAGACAAGACTGGAAGAAGAAATAATTACATTGAAAATCCAACTTGAAGAAGCAGAGAGAACAGAAGAGGTCATGAAGTCTTAGATAATGAAGAAAGAAGAAGAGGTTGAGAATCTTGAAGAAGAATTTGTCACACTAAGAGTCAAAATCATCAAACTCAACAAGAACATTGAAGAGATAGAAACATCCACATCAGTTACAAAGAATGAATAGAAGCACTCTAGGTTGATAGAAAAGAAGAATGAAGAAAATATAAAGAGTTATGGAGAATTACCTAATGGAAGAAATCATGGTCAACCAAAATCTAAGAAAAGTATTGAAGATACATCTTCAAGAAGACCATCTGTGTTCAAGCCACAAAGAAATGTTCAAGCAAGAAGTGCCTATGTGGTCGCACGTACCATTGAGTGTTACAAAGGTCATAACTATGGACACATAGCCAGTGATTGTAGAAGCATGATCGATACTTCCATGAAAGAGAATACTGATATAAAATATAAGAAAGTATGGATAACAAAACATGAAGAATAGGTGAAAAAATACCAGGTACCAGAGATCAAAATATTGGCAATAAAACGAGATGAAGAAAATTCTACAAAGAAAAAGAAAGATGTCAGATACAAAAAGGTTTGGAAAATAAATGAAAGAAAGGAAGGACGGGTAAATATGGAACAGGTTCAAGAGATTGTACTTTCATGCATTGTAGTGAAATATGAATCCACAAATAGAAAGAAAGACTTTAGAGCTCAAAATTCTTAGGTTTTTTTAGTAGCTAAAAACATTGTTTAGGGCCTCAAAAATGTGTTGCAAAAACATGAACTTCAAATAGTATAAAATGTTGCAGAAATTCACTGGTTTTCTATTGTTGTAGACCATCCAAATGACTTTAAGCGCATAAATTTGAACCTGTACACCCATATTTATCATGCACAACAACATCATAAGGTAGAGCATGCTCCACGAACCTATAATCAATGTGGATCACTTCTTTATCGTGCCAATAATTGGTGTGCACTACTTTTGTGCCGTGTGCCAATATTCACAACACACAATTTTGGTTCATGCACTAATCCTTGTTGCACACTATTTGTTTTTCATGTGCTAATTTTTCATGCGCATTTTAATCTACGCCTTGCACCATGCCAAAGTTTATTATTCCCCCACCACGCACCAGTACTCTGCGTGCACCATTAACTAAATTGTCACACGACAACATTTACCCTTATTGTGCGGGCACCAAAAAAAATCCTCTACGCTCTGTCAATACTACACACACCAGGCACACCATTATTATGTGTGTACACACCACACGTGATAGTATTATTCATGCACCACTCAATCCACACCATGCAATGCTAAATTTAGTGCGCACACCCGCGTGCCAAAAATTTTCACACAATACAACAATGCATCGCGCAACACCAAAATTAAGTGTGCACACCTGCATGCCAATATTTTTTGTGCATTACCAGTCTACACTGTGGAGTGGACAATTTTAAGTGTGCACACCCACAAGCCAATATTTTACCTGCAATTCTAATCTACACCGCACAACACCAACTTTTAGCGTGCGCACCCACACACCAATATTTTTCCACGCAATACCACTTAGCACCGTGTAGCGCCAAATTTTAGTGCGCACACCCGCATGCCAATATTTTTATGCACAATTCCAATCTACACCACTCAGCACTAAATTTTAGCATGCGCACCTACACAACAATATTTTTCCACATATCACAAGTTTTTCCCTATGCATCATGCATTTTTAGTGCGCACACCAACACACATTCATTTTTATGTGCATCAATTCCTCGTGAATTCCACTACAGAAATTGGGCCTTTCACAAAATGTTTCCCAATTTTCACCATAGACATTCTACAACTATGAAATTTTTTGAATTTCACCCTGATAATAAAAATTCAACCTCTACAACAACAAATCGTTGTTGGTTGACATTTCTGGAACGAATTTTTCCCAAACTCAATTCACGAATTGAGAATTTTAATCAACTAATCTTGCTCCATATATCATGGCTTCCCTTAAATTCAAATTTGACCAATCCCAGGCCTGAATTTTCTTTAACATATATTAAATTAGGAATATCTCATGACTTGGACAAATTTCTCAATTTCCCCATGAATTTAACAACATAAATTGGGGTTTTTTCCTAATTCTGAGCAATTGCTTCTAATTTTTTCCATGGATTCTTTGTAACTTGAAATTTGGCCACCTCAAAATAAATCCTCTATGAAATTTCACTTCAATTCAACTTTCTCAGCCCATCCAAGCTCAGTGTTGAAAATTGGAGCTCTGATACTATATTGCACTAGTACATTTGGGTCAAATTTCGATAGTGCGTTCGACGTAATTGCCACTTTTGTTTGTCGGTAAAAAGACAAACAACAGACCCCCTCAAACGTTGTTTCACATGACATCACTTTTTTGGCTATATAGATATTGTCTCTATTGCGATGTTTCATCTAGACACGTTTCATCTTAGATTTTAATGTCCAAACCCCATATAGTTGTCGCTACAGTGACGTCAAAGACATCGGAATTTCAACATCCAATTTCGTCAATCTCCACTATGTGGACACCATGGGAGTGACGTTACCATGCATCGAAATTCCAAATTATAGTAATGTCTCGCAATCGACGACACACTATATATATCCGACATATGTGCCATGGGAGTGACATTAACATTCATCGTAATTTTGACTTATAGTAACGTCACTCAACCGACAACAAGCTATATATCACCGACATTGGTGCCATGGGAGCGATGTTACCATACGTCAAACTTTCAACTTTTAGTAACATCACTCAACCGACATCACACACTATATATCTAGTGTATGTGTTGTTGGCACAGGGGTAGACCTAGGGTTCAACAATCAAGAGTGCACCAACAAAGCCCTAACTATCGGCCCTTTCGACAACACTTGCGAAGAAGATGAAGTATCACCCAAGGTAGAGGCAGGGGTGGTTGCAAGAATCAGGTGTTTGCAACCTTAGTTGGGACACATATCTATGACTATATCGCTTACAGAGCACTTAGCACCGATCATTCATCAATATTCAACCCTTACTATACTTCACAGAAAGCACAAATCATCATAGCATTTACTTAGATCTAAGGCATCTCACCACTTAGCAACATTAAAGTAGATCAGATTCAGTAAATCAACACTAAGCACCTTCATACATGTCATATCTAACATTCACACACCTCTAAGAAGCACAATGCATAAGTAGATCTATCTAAATATATCAAAGCACTTAACAAAAGAAGGGATAAACATATCAAAGCACAAAGCATAACACACAGATTTATGTGGTTCACCCCCATCCTAGGGCTACATCCACCAACTCTTCTTATTTATTAGTGTCTTCAATCAGTTATAGCACATAGCCACCAAAACCCTACTGCGCACAGGACAAAAGATCCGTGAAGCTCGCTAGATCCTTCTTCCTTGTGTTACAACACAAAGCCTTCTCCAACTTCCTACAATGACTTGCACTTAGCCCTACAAGTCTCATATAGGCATAAAGCACTTACATACCTTACTTTCACTTAGCATGCATCACATAGATACTGATCTATCCTCTAGCTCACTAGCTTACTATTTAGACATACAAAATAAGCCTAAGCATGGGTAAAAACCCATGGGCCAATATCCTAATCCTGTTACATATTCCCAAAAACCAAAAATGGACCCAAAAGTGGGCCAAGATCCCATGATATTCTCTCCATATTGTGCTCCTCCTTCGATGGATGTCAAAGTCCCAAAAATGGTTGAACATGACCAAGTATCTCCCAAAACTTGGTCAAGGGCCAACAGGCCCCCAACACTCACCTGTGACTCATCTCAAGTCACTATGGTTTGGTCAATTATGCCTCTAATGCATCGAGCTTGGCTTGAGCTACTTCAACCTGCTATTTTTCTGCACCCTCTTGCTTGTAAAAATCCTGGATGAGTGCGTCATTGATGGGTCCCTCTAGGTGTTGTTCTGCTGAACTCACAACCTATTCTAGCTCTGCTCCTCGGCTCTCAATTTCGGTGAACAGTTGCATGCCTTTTCTTTCACTGGTTGAAGTCGTTGAGTGACTTCCATCACTTTACTTTGAATTGTGTGGGCCTTTCTATGGATGATAGGGCCTTCAGCTACGTTTGTAGCTTTCACCATCATACTTCACCTCCTAGAGCTACAATTCCAATTTATATAACTCTAGGTTCTTGGTGAGGTTCTCATATGTCTGGGCATTGTGCTACTCAGCTTCTTGCACTCTAGGGTAAGATTTTTCAGTCTGTCAATTGCACTGTAGGTAGTTTATTTCTCTTCGGTCTCTGATCTCATGTGGGGTCTCAGGTACTGTGTGAAGATCTAGATATGCAATGCGTTGCTATAGTTTCTGGATCACATCTTCAAGTTGTGCCACCGACTGTGGGATTATTTCTTAAGTCTATACCTCAGTGACTGTCACAGAGCGAAGTTCTCTGTTGACCACTTCCTTTACCTCTAGTTGCTCCGCCAACAACTGTTCCTTTCCTTGTTGTAGCTATACTTTCTCATCATTCCATTTTGCTTGGAGAGCACTCTTTTCTTGTTCTGCAACATTGCATTCTTCGACAAGTACTCCCTATACTTTTATCAAAGCCTAGATGGCTTGCTTTGCTTCATCTTGTTCTTTTCGAAGTCTAGCCTCGACTAAATCCATGATTTGGTGGAGTCGAGCTGGCTCATATCCTACTTCTAATGTTCTGACTGATAGGGGTGTAGTGGAGACTACACGCTTCAACTGAAGTGCCTACTACACTCCTTGGAGCTCTATCTCGATCCGACTGTACATATCCTCTTGTTTAGTCTCTTGCTTCTCTACTATCTCCCTCACAACATCATTCAAATCTATGACGATGAAGTTGAAGTCGTCAGGGGTTAGTCTGGTCTATAGCTTAGTCATGAGAGCTTTAGACTTCTTCTAGGAAGAAGGTTTCTGAGGTGAACCCTTCCTCTTCTTTAAACATGCCACTTCATCTTTGCACTTTTGTTCGACTTATTCTAACTCTTTTACATCACCCTCTTGCTCTGGCATGATGATGTTGAAATTACTAAGACAACTGAGAGGGGGGGGTGAATCAGTTGTAATTGAGCTTAAACAATTTTAAGTCTATTAAAACATTATTAATATTTCTTCAAGTGATCATCAACAATATACAGCATATGTACAGTAAAAGTAAAGAACATCAGTCACACATAAGGTATACACAGAGACAGATTTTTCACGAGGAAACCCATAAAGGGATAAAACCTCTTCTTCTTCGAAATGATAGGCAATCTTTTAAGTTCTGTACATCATCCATAATTGAGCACCAACTCAATGTGAGGCTACTTGTTATCCACATTTTTGGTCATCAAGATGATGTCATGATAGTGTCATGATAATGGAAAATCAAACTCTTCACTAAGAACATTTTCCTGAGAAAGGTTACACTTGTCAGCTTCCATAAAACATATTTTAAAGCTAGTTCGCAGGCTACATATATACTCTCCTGCGAGAATGGTTCATTCCCGTAGGCTGCATTCAGCTGGGGTGCGAAATTCTCGCACTGTACTCAAGGTTAGGGTGCGAACATGTTTCTAAAGGAGGAAAATGGATAAGTTCTCGATCCTTCTAGAAGGAATCTTCTAGAAGGGTGAGTTGGCTTTCGAATGGTTGGCAAAAATACTGACTTTCCAGATATCTTGGGATCATTCTTTATCTAAGTAACTAAAATATCTTCTCCTATATATTGAGAAGATTGCTCATGGAAAGGGTTAACAATAAAGATTAGAAGCAAGCTAGCAAGAGATTGATTGGAGAATTAGTGCAATACTGTATGGAGGACTGATGCTACAACAACAAGAGACAATAGCAAGGTCATCATATGTGGTTGATTTTCTTCGTGCATGAGCAAGTGTGTGTGTCAGAGCTAGGAGCCATCGAAAGGAGACCTACGACATCAAGGCTCAGGTTGTAATTTTCTCTTTCAATTAATTCAATACAGTAATATGTCCCTTTCCCATAAAGATGATGTCACTTTATTACATAATTCCTTGATCATATGTATAGATTAGTCATTGAATATATTAATCTTCCTTTACTTTGATTGGTTCGTTCTGTTGTGATTTGAACGGGACGAGAGAATTGGAGCGAAGATTGGAACAACAAAGATATAAGGAAAGTGTTCATAAGGTATGTCCACAATCCTTACCTCTTAGTTCATTCAATAGGCTAGATCTAGGGAAAGAGTAGTATTTTGTCCTGTTTTGTTCTAGATACCAGGTGGATCTAGGGAGGTCAGTTTGTGTCCGCACTCACGGAATTATCCTGAAACAAAATTGGCGACTCCACTGGGGAACATCCCTTTTTTCTTGATGGTTTTTTGAATTTTCTGTGGCCATTTGATCTGCTTGCATTTTTCTCTTGATTTATCAGTCTCTAAGTCCTCAGGATACCCTAAGAGACCTTTTGGGTCTAAGAGCCAGTTTGGATTTTGCTTGATTTTTCAAAATTTACATTAGTTTCAAAGATTCCCGCACTGTGTCCATTAGCAGCCTGCAAGAATCACTGAAGTTCGCATTCTGCTTATACATTCCAGTGCGAACTGTTTGCAAGCTGCATCAAAGTGGCCTGCGGGAACCATACTTTCTCGCACTGTGTCCCACACTAGCCTGCGAGCAGATTTTGTGAAATTTTTGGATGCAAGTTTTGACTCTGTCAATAGCTCCTATATGTTGATTTACACCTCTCTGGCTTGTTGAATCAGTGACTTACATATCTTTTGCTGTAATTTGCTTGCTGGATCTGATCTAGGTTTTCTAGGTTTTTCTTGCTTTGGTCACTTGACTTTCATCTCTTAGCCTTTACTGGCATTTTTCTTCTCTCTGATTACTGGAGTTGAATGTGTCATGTTGGTTAAGAATTAGTGATTGATTGGAAGTTAAGTTTTTGATGTTTCTCTTGTACTTGTTGGTCCAAAAGGACAATTTTCATTTGCATTGAGAAGCTCTTTTGGTTTGTTTTTGTTTTTGCTTTCATTGAAAGTATTGGATTGGGTTGTTTGTTTGGGTCTTTATAATTTGGTTTTTTTTCAATATCTTTGTTTTACCTTTGAAACACCATTGAAAATAAAAATTGTAAAGTATTGAAGTTTTGAAAAAGACATCTAGACATTGTTCATTGGTACATGATTGTTTGTATTGGCATCTGAATGGAAATTGAGCATTGCATTTGCATTGTAATATTGAGATTGATTCAGAAATTGTTCTCTCTCTCCCATAACTAGGATTCATCGAATGAAAAAGATTATATTTCATCATATCCTTACATTGATTGGGTCAGAGTCACACATCATTGAGTTTCACTTCCGTTGCCTTTGAGTAAACAACAACCATTAAAAACCTTGCGTAATATTAAATTGATCTAGTAACTCTTTTATAGGGCTCTTTTACACCAACCTTTAGCTAGGCTAGTGCTTTGGAGTAGGAAGAGAGACACACTCTCCAAANCGGGCTAGATACCCTGCCTTTGCGTGTGGATCGGACTGATGACTGTTTCCCCAGGCAGTACTGTTGTCTGTGGTAGCCTTAATGGCCTTTCTCTCGAGGTTCTTACCCAAGGTGACTGTGGAGGGGAAAGTCTCCATGGTACCTGGAATCGACGTTGATCAAACTCACTCAGGCTCCTTGGAAGGTAAATCCACAATTATTGCGTGGAAGCCTTAGAGAGTAAATCCACAATTACTGTGTGGAAGCTTTCACCAGGGTGTAGGTCCGTTAAGCAGGTCATCAATGTAAATTTTCCACCCTAGCCCCTCCCCTTCTCATCTCATTGTTGCAACGTTGGATTTCATCACCAACTTGTGGCTTCAGTATTAGAAGGTATTGTTTGCTTGGTGATTGTCTCTAGATTTTGTTTACTAGTGTATGTTGTTGTTTTCTCGTAGTTGACCATAGGATTTTCATTGGGGAGTTTGTTCCTCATTTACAATTGCTCCCCCGTGACGTTCGCGTAGGATGCAAGGTTTGTCTCCGGAACATCCGGACGCTTCACAACCTTTGCACACAACAACACCTGAGGGTACTCCTGAGGATTCTCCTCGTCCAGGTGAAATCCCTCTTGTTACTCTACCACACGTGGACATAAGTGAAGTCACGAAAGTCTTTACACCACCTCCACAAGTACAAACCACTGATCCTCTTGCGAAATTTTGAATTACCAATACTATAGAGGATTATCGCATTCGTCGTGGTGAATGCCCTTCAGGACGATTTCATCTTTCTGAAGAAGCTCTTCCTTCTACTGAATCAATTGCTGGGCCTTCTCACGGTGTAGTAGGCCAAGATCCTTCTTGGTCAGGTGATTTCCGACGAGTCTTGTTTGGTACTGAATCCCCTGTCTACGAAATCATCAACCCTCCTGTGTCTCCTGAACCAGAAACTGCACCAGACACTACCACTTATTGTTTTATTCTCCCTCCCGAGATGGCCCATCTTGCTATTACTTCGAGTGTCCAAACCACGATTCCAGCAACCACTCTTGCCCCTATTAATACCCAGTGAACTCCTGAGGCTACTCTGAATCTACCTCCTGGTTACCATGCATTGAATCCTATGTTGAATGCTCCGCATCCAACACCACCACAAACTCCAGCTGGTTCTCCAGGTGGTCCTCAGTTTCCTGGGCATCCTATTCCCAGTTTCATCCCGACACTCCCTCAGTTTCCTACTAGTAATCCTAATGCTGGTAGCATTATTTCGACCGTTGCACCTAATGTACAAATTCCTGTAGGTGGCCAGGGTAGTACGTTTCCTTTTCCCAGACATACCGTAATTACTGCACAACCTACAATTGGTACACAACTTCCGGGTGGGAATGTCCCTTTGGTAGGGGGACCCAACTCACCGTTAGGACAAAACATACCTCCTGCACTGGCCCAGTATTGGAATCAACTTATGAAAAACTTTCCTCAAAATACTGGGGGGCAACCAGCTGTCCCTACTCCAGGACAACCATATCCAGGGGTGACTAATCCTATCTGGGGTTCTGGTCAAACTACTCTACCCCAAACTCAAGTCCAAAATCCTTGGGGTTACTATCCTATTCAACAACCACAGGGCCAACCAGGATCTTCTCTCTGGGGGCAAACTGCATACGCTCCCACTGGTCTACCGACAGGTCTTCCACCCCAAAGCCACCAATATCCACAAGTGAATCGACAATTGCCTTTTCTTGCTACTCTGGATTTGCCAGATTTGTCTAGGATTCTAAATGATCCTATTCGTCACTCTCCCCAATGGCCTGCTATTCCTGCAAAGCTTCCATCGGACATTCCAAAATTCGATGGGAAGTTGGGAGAGGACCTGAATAATCATGTCATGACTTTCCATTTGTGGTGTTCGTCTAACTCGTTGATGGATGAATCCATTAGATTGCATCTTTTTCAAAGAACTCTTACAGGTGCTGCTGCGAAGTGGTACATTGAATTAGCACGAGGTTTCTTTTCCGATTTCAACACCCTTGCAATGGATTTTCTAACACATTACCAATTACCGATCCGTTATGATACAGGAACTGAGATTTTAACCTCCTTCAAACAAAGCACGAGCACTCATATATATGATCATATTCATGAGTGGCGACGAAGGAGATGTCTCATCAAGCTTGAGCTTCCTGATCAGTTACTGGCAGAATGGTTTACAAAATATTTTGTAAATAAAATTGGTAAAGACATTGCTATGGGAGGTGTTGTTACAGAAGAGAAGGCTATTAGTCGTGCTCAGTATTTGGATCTCATTTATTCACAAACGGGAACCTTGTATGATTTACTACCCGATTTACCTCGTCTTGGTACTTCTACCTCTTCTGCACCTCCGACTGCCTCACATGAAGCTGATGGTGTGATTGGTTATACTCATAACCACTCACATTTCGTTTCAACCACAACCCCAAAATCCAATTCTTCTAATGTGCAAAGTGCTCCGTCTCCTGCTCCTCCCCCCGGTAAAACCTCGGAAGTGAATGTTGTTCAATCTATACCGGCCGATAAGACTAAGTCTAGAAAAGGGAGAGGCGAGAATAAGGAGGGTAAAAACAATAATCCTAATGATCAAACCAAATCACCTCCTGTTGATGACCGGGATAAATGCAAGCCACGCTATCCTTGCCTTATCTGTGGTGACGATCACTACACGAAGGATTTTCCGAGACGTGCCGAGGTCAACAAGTTCCTTCAAGGAACACCGAAACCTTCTACGCCGGCAGTCTTGTCTCAACCCTTCTCGTCTCAACAATAGGCTTCATTTGTCATCCATGACCAACCATCTACCTCTACACAGTCCTATGTTTTGATGTGCACTGGTGATTCTATGAAGAACAATGTTACACTTACCACTAGAGCTAAAGACTATACTACTTCTAAGGAGAAGGTTAACGAATTACCTCCCAATTTGGTTCAGCCTTCTCCACCTAATCCACCTACGAATGGTCCTCTTCATATCGAACGACCAAGTCTTGATACAATTTTGAGACCTCCCAAAGCTGTCGTTAAAAAGTCGGCATTCAATCCTCATGCTCGGGCAGCCCAGAACTATAGCATTGTTGAAGATCTGGCCCAAGCACCCCCAGCAATGTCTTCCCTCGAAGTCCTTCAGTCTTGTCCTGCACAGTGAAGGGATCTGTTGAAAGCAATAGGTGGAATTGATCCTACGGACTCGAATTTGATAGTCTTTAACTTGGATGATCATATTCCAAGGTTACCCCCATAGCTTGTGTTTCAGATACAGGTTATGGTCGCCGACAAGAGAATTTGTCGGACGGTCATTGATGAAGGTGCCTCTACGTGTGTAATGTATTTTTCTTGTTGGAAAGCCATTGGCTCTCCACTGTTAACGGAATCACAAAACACTTTGCGAGCCTTCAATGGCTCTATTTTTAAGCCATACGGTGTTCTTCAGTCGTTGCCTGTTACTCTAGAAGGTAAGATCGTCTAGGTGGAAGTGGAAGTTTTCAACACTCCTTTAGATTATAATCTTCTACTTGGATGAAGTTGGGTCGATTCTATGCGTGCTGTCGTGTCAACCCTTTTCCATGTCCTACGTTTTCCTCACCAGGGCAAAGTGGTCACGGTCGATCAACTTGATTTCTTTAATGCCGATACTCGCACGGGCAACGTGTCGTTCATAGCGAACACCCCACCGGGTTATGAGAATGTTGGTGTCAGTCTTTTGAAAGATTCGTCGTTAATGGGTACTTTTCCCATACCACCACCACTCGATATTCCACGCCCGTCAGTTGCATCCATTAACATGATTTCTACAGTGCCTCGTGAACTTCCAGTGTCTGTTGACCCTTGGATAGTCCCTGATCCTGGAGATCATGTTCATTTCGGCGAAGTTATGTCGTTGAGTCCGGTTGAGTCCGCTTACCAAGCTATTCAATCAGCAAGCCATACTACTTCTTCTTGTGAGGAGTTGTCTCCTGATCCTTTCCGCATTGTTTTTCCAACTGACGAGATGATCATGTCCGTCTTGGATAACAATCCTTGGGACGATGGACATCATCGTTCCATACTGTTTCTGGAACAACAGACTCTGGAGAACTATCAATGGATTTCGACTCCGTCGACCGTTGTTGTTATTACGACCATTCCTGGATCTACATGAGATGTGTTTGTAGAAGGGAACCTTAGTAACATTTCACCCACGATACCCATAGATATTTCAGTGAAACCTAGAATCGTCGAGAATGTTCATATTGGAGCTTCGTGTTCTCCCGACGAAATTGTCACCTATACTTCCTTGTTTAAAGAATTTCGTGACATTTTTGCTTGGAGTTACGAAGAGATGCTGGGTATTGACCCTTCCATTGTAATCCACGAAATTAAGACATACCCTGGAGCCAAGCCAGTTCGACAACGCCTCCATCCTGTCCATCCATGTAAAGCGAAAGCCATTAAGCTCGAAGTTGAAAAACTCCTTAAAGCCAGTTTTATTTATCCCGTGGCATTGACAGAGTGGGTGTCTAACCTAGTACCGATTGATAAAAAGGGTGGTAGTATACGCGTTTGTGTTGATTATCGGGATATCAATAAATCTTGTCCAAAGGACAATTTTCCAATCCCTTTCGTCGACCAAATTGTCGATGACTGTGCCGGTAGTGAAATCTTTTCCCTCATGGATGGATTTTTCGGCTATAATAAAATGAATATCGCTCCCGAGGACCAACATAAAATGACTTTTATTTGTCCTTGGGGTACTTTCGCCTACAGGAAACTCCCTTTTGGTCTGAAGAACGCAGGTGCTACATTCCAACGTGCTATGTCTTACGCATTTCACGATATCAAGCATATTGTTCAACCTTATCTGGACGATTTTTCGGCTCACTCTTTATGTAGGGCCGATCACCCTAATCATCTCCGAGCGATTTTCATTCATTGCCGATTCTATCGCATTCGCCTGAATCCTCATAAATACATTTTTTGCATAGAATCTGGCCATCTCCTCGGTTTCATTGTTTCACGCCATGGGATCCGGATGGATCCTATCAAGGTCGAGGCAATTCTTAATCTACCTCCTCCTTCTTCTTTATGCCAGTTACAAAGTTTGCAGGGGAAAGCAAACTTTCTTCGTCGGTTCATCCTGAATTACGCCGATATTACTCGAGGTTTCACTCGTCTTTTAAAGAAAGATTCGGAGTTTGTTTGGGATAAGGTTGCTAATAACGCCTTTGAAACTTTAAAGTTATCCCTCACAAAAGCTTCTCTTCTTTTCCCTCCGGATTATAGTCGAGATTACTTTCTTTATCTAGCTGTATCTGAGTATACCATCGGTATGGTCCTCGTTCAAGAGGATGATAACCACGATGAACATGTTATTTATTACTTGAGTAGAAATTTATCATCCACAGAAGTCAAGTACCAACATGTTGAGAAGCTGGCCTTGGCTACTGTTCAAGCAGTCCAACGTTTTCGTCACTATATTCTTTCCAGGAAGACTACGGTGATTTCAC
>SNQJ01S0107159.1:1732-11808 GCA_010110895.2 Picea sitchensis | reverse complement strand
GAAAGGTAGGTAAGATAATTTGATGATAAAAAATAATATAATTTTAAATATTTAAAAACTATAATTTTAAGGAAACATTATTATTATTTATGTTTTATATACCAACAAATTAATTAAGAATTTGATCAATATGAGATTAATGACTTTCATTATAGCAAATTTCAAAGATATTAAATTTTATGTTTTAAATAAAAGATTTTCAATATTGAGAATTTCATTTTTGTTAATTGCGTTTTAAATTATATTTTTAAAATTTAAGAAAGAAAATTTAAATCATAAAAATATAGGTGTATTTAATATTTAAGTTCTCAATGAGATATATAGATTTTATTTATTAAAACTAATGAATAGTTATAATATTTTATATCATTATGTAGGACTAATAATTATAATATGATGATGGTGATGATGATGATGATGACATAATCCGTCCATGGGACCTTAAAAGAGTAAGGGATTACTTGCAATTCTTTAGAATTTTGTTTATGTGCTTGAAAAGCGTTAAGAAAATCTTTCCAAGGTCACCATAGTTTTGTTGAATTAAAATGTTAGGAAGGTTCCTAGTGTGACAAATATTTTGAAATTGAGATCTAATCAAACTAAACAATCTAAAGGAAACTTTTTTTCATCTTCAACCTTCTTAGTATCACAAAGGTGACACACTCTTTCATCCCAGGAAATTTTAGGAATCGAGCAACGCCCCATTTCACTACGAAGCTCATGAAAATTTGTTTTTATCTTAGCAAGGCTTATTTTTTTCTTTACACTTGTTAAAACATAGAGATAATTTTTTTTTTTTGTAAATAAGAAAGAAAATTATATTAAATTCCTGCTATAACTGCAGTAGAGCATCAAAATACAACCATGTCCAAAAATGCAAATGCTGGACTGCCCCAACAAAGGGGAAACCAGTCCAGCCTTCCCATCCAGTTCAGAAGTCAAAGAGTCATAAACTAAGGTAATAAAAAGCATGTTCAAACTGATCATCAGCTAAGATCAGGAGACTGACATGACTCCACAAAACAAACATAGGATCTAAACACCTGGCAGGAAGGCTGGCCACATGGGAGGGAGGTCCCCTGGCCAAGGATCTTCTTCAATGTAGGTTGGCTCGTATGTTGTCTCGTCTTCCCCGTCACGCTCGATTCCTTCATCTCGGCTGCCGTGCTCCGTCTTCGTCGGTTCCCTGTCGACTGGTTGCTGAGCCTTGTTCGGTCCTTCATCCATAGCTGCAGCGGGTGCCTCCCCTGGCATAACTTTGACCGGTTCCAAGGTCAGAGCGATCTCCATGGAGGATAGAAGTTGGAGGCAACTCGCCACCTTTTCATTTGTGGCTTGAAGGCTATAGTTAAGATCTGTCCTTTCATGTCTGAGCTCAAAGACCAGGTCATGCATGATGAGCAACTGGTCTCTAAAATGAAGCTTGTCGAAAGAGCCATTTATATGTGGTTCAACTCACTTAGGCGCGCCCTGAGGAAGAGGGCCGCCGCTTGGGCCAAGGATTGGTGTAGGGGAATGGAACTTCACCAAGGGGTCGTGTAGGTGGTGTGAGTGGGAGATTGGTGAGTGGGGGGTTGTAGCCATGGAAGTGACCATCGGATCTTGTGGGGGNAGGGAGAGCCCCGCTTCGGCCTTCCCCTCGGTCACGTCATTATGTGCTCACTGTGAGTGATAAGGCAGGCAAGAAGCGTCTAGTGCCGAAGTGGAACAGAAATACCGTCTGGCCTGTGCTTCGACAAGAGAAGCCTTGCGAACACCAGGCGAGAGAAAATAACATACACAGTGAGCCAAGCCATACTAAAACACTTGGGAGGCCTACGTGAATGCGACATTAATGCCCCCTCATACCTCTGTAGATCGCATTTAAATTCCATGGAGGGTGGCGAGCTACAGTACGGGCCCATCACGTGCCTCCATGTTGTGATGGCTTGTGCCAACCCCTCTTCCTTGCCACGATGGACGCACTAACACCCCATCAGGGGAACATAGAGATAATTTTGATCTTCTCAATTAGGGTTAATTACATCCTTATAATACCTTAATTTTCTTTTTTCCTCTAACTCTTTATCACACCACATTTTCTCCCTAAATTTTGATTTAATGATATTTTTTATAGTATCCCTATTATGAAAAATGGTGTCTTCCATGATTCCCCAATAGCTTGCACAAGACTTGGGCAAGACTGGGCATCTTTATGCCATCCTCACTTGAGTCGAAGGTGGTTACGACTGGATTTTGAAGCAATTTTATGAAGCCTCTTGTCTTCCATGTTGTTTAACTTGTTCTTATATATTAGGTATCTAGTCATAGTCATGCTCTCAATGGGGGGAATGATTGCCTCTAAGAGGAGGAAGTGACAGAGCATATTTCCTTTAATTTTGAGATTATAGGTTAAAAAATTCTTTCGTATTTTATCTATCTTTCTCAAGGATTCACGAGAGATATTGCATCCCAAGACTTCACTCTCAAACACGAGTTTCTTCTTATCCCATATCCAAAAATCCACTGATTTACAATTTTTTTCAAGCACATGATAAGCTTTCCATCCCCCAATAATCATTTTCTCAAAGCTATAATTCTAGTTGAGCTTGTTGTCAATATCAATGCGAATATTTGTATGAAGTCACTTCCTCCAAGTTGTTGTTGTCATATACGAAGGTATCATAAGTGATCTTATATGATTTAATGATCATGACCTTAGTCTTGTTATTATTCACAGTAATACCCATATTGGAGATACAATAGTTGAGGATTCTTAGTTCGTTTTCAATATCGTGGGGACTCCTTGTAATAAGAATGATAGCATTAACATAAAGGAGAATATTGATGACTATTCCAATGAGAGAAGGGCCGACACAACCTCCTTCTTCCAAGAAATATTCCATCTTGTCAATGTATATGCAAAGGAGGGTAGGGGACAAGGGACAACATTATTTGACTCCAGTACTACAATTGATCTCTTTCGAACAACCCAAAATGTTCTTAAACATGACAATAATGTTCTCATAGATCCTTATTGCAGTTTCCCTCAACTCGAAAGGAACTTTTATCGCTTCTGACCTATTCCAAAGGTTTTTCCTGGGAATCATGTCAAAATCTTTCCTAAAGTCAACAAAAAAAAAAAGATGTTCATTTTATTATTGCAGAACTCCTTTCCATTGATCCTAAAGGTAACAAGATGGTCCACATTTGAACGATATCTCCTAAACCTGGCCTGGCCTTTATCTCTTTTACCGTGAATTTCTATCCAAGGGCTAATCTTCTTTTCCAAAATAACTCCATAGAGCTTGGCTAAAATCGAGCTAATCATAACGGTCCTATAATTAGAGGGAATGTTTCTATCCCCATTTTTAAAAATAGGAAAAATGTGGCTTTGCATCCAAGGTTTAGGGAAACCCTGCTTAACTATTAAATTGAACAACTTGTGTATGTGAGGGATGAGGATATGCCCTCCAATTTAAAAAAAATCATCTTGGTAGTCTTCAATGTCATTTTCTTTCCCATTTACAAACCGCTTAACCCCAAACTCTATGTCATCCAAAGAAAAAACTCCATCCCTTGTAAGGACAATAGGAATGTTGTCCATGGCATCATTGAACTCATAAGGAATTTTAAGGTAGCAATTCCAGTCCCTTAAGGGGATCATCTTGTTTTATTTAGTATTGCAGATTAGAAATTTCCTCCAGAACCTCTTAGGATCAAGCTTAAATAGTTGTGAAGGATTCTTCTTCCTTTTATTGATATAGTACCTTTTTTTCCTTTTAATTAGGGATTTGTACGTATTGATCTTGTAAATTTTTAAGGACTCATGCGAAGCATCCCTGATGGATTTCCTAGCAACTTTACATTATTTATCATACCAAGGGTTGGTCGTTCTATTATTATTTTTACAGGACACATTGAAAGAGAACGTGTTGATAGAAGTGGAAAGGGTAGTTGTAAAATTTTGGTAGAAGTATTCAATGTTGTCCTTATAAGTTAGGATATGTAATTCACTATTTAAATTCTTTAAGAAAAGGTCATCTTTACATATTTCAAAGAGAAGTTTCCTTTGATTATTAGAATTCTCTTCAATGATGCTCATGTGCATGACAAAGTTTAGAGTTAGGGTTAAATTTCTATGATCATAATTGGGTTGATGGTCATTTTGATCATTTGAAAGGTCAAAATTTGCTATATCAAAGTTGAGTTCATGATCATTTAAAATATCACTTCATATATAAATTATTATTATTATAAATTATAAATTAGAAATTATTATTATTAGAAATTATAAATTATTATTAGTATAATATGAATTTGGTCACTTCATAATATGGTTACAGTATAAATTATTATACTAAATTAATAATTATTTTATTTAAGTATTTTGTTTTCTCATTTTTGTTTTTATTTATTAAAGTTTCATATTGAAATGTATAACTTGTAATATTAAAATAATAAAATATTAATAAAAAAATATTTGTTAAATTTTAATGAGGGAATATAGTCTAAGCGGGCCTAATGGTTAAGAACATTTGTTTTCTCTTAAGACTCACAAGTTCAAATCCAGAAGGGGGTAGGGTATGTATACCTCCATGATGATAATCTGTTCACATATGAACATGCACTCATTCATGAGCTTCTAGCCTCATCATTATTGTAAATCTCATGAAGTTTGTTAACTCAATGTTAACTCGGTGTTCTTAAGAACATGTGTTAATGTTTTTACATTCCTAAGAACATATCCTCTAATTTCCATGAAGGTTGTTAACCCAATGTTAATTAGATGTTCTTAAGAACATGTGTTAATGTGTGTATATTCCTAAGAATGTCTCCACACACATTCTTATAATGTTAATTTTGGAAAAGGTTATGATTTATTTTCCAAATCATTGTATGATTCTATTAAGGTGGTCATTGATTGGTTCTCATTAAATATTTCATTGAAATTGATTTTTTTTATATTTCATAATTTCTTTTAAATATAATAAAAATGACTAAAAAAATTATGTTATTAAAATGTAGCATACTTAATTAAAATTTGTCATACATAATTAACATGGAGGATGCACTTGAAGAAAAACCAAACACGAGCTTAAAATAAATAAACAAAAACATTGAAATTGATGTAGGGTTAACGTCATTAAGAATCCTTATACAAGACTTAGGAAATGCTATAAAGCCCTCGTGTCTCTTACTAGGCACATGTGTCTTTCAGTAGCCACATACCTAATGTCATTGTTACAACTATTGCAAATAACCAATGCCACTTAATACCCTTTTTTTTATTGTTTAGCGCTAGAATGTTTGGCAAATTTAGGACGAGTCTAGAAAAAAAACAAGATAGACACCTCAATGTTTCAAAACAACCCTTGCTAACATTGTTTATTGACCCGATAAATGGGACATAGCATGGTAAAAAAGAAATGCATTTGTATGGATTGGTGCACCTACCAATCATTTGTAAACTGTTGGATGGACAAGTGTTTGGTGGTTTTTGAAAAATCTCGATGCAATAATAGGGAGGTGACTTTGTATTTCTTTAGGAAATTATGGGTTGATTTTTTTTATGTCACCATGTCAATTAATTGGACATTAGTGAATTCCAATGGGTGGTTCATGGGTCTTCATAGCATATAAAAAGTGATAGGTGTAACCGATTACTAGGTCCTCGTCCTCTTAGGTGGAGGCCTATCCCCCATGCCTAACATCCTCTCATAAAAGAAAACATTAGCTAATAGTAGTAGGTCCACTAGACCTTTACTAATCCTATGGATTGATTCTGGAGCACCATGAACTTCCTATCCAATATTCACACTAGGTGGACCTGAAAGTGTCCCCCATGCTAGAATGGATCACAGTACAATCAACTACATGGTTAGGATGAAACAGATGCTTTTTAAGAAAAGATGCATGAAATACATTATGTATGCATATGAACATAGGAAATGCAATCATGTATGCAACATGACCAATATTCTCTAGGATTACAAATGTTCCAAAATACCTTTCTGCAAGTTTTTGGAATCTTCCAAATTTCAATGAACTCTTCATAGCTTGCACTTTCAAGAAGACAAGCTTTCCTACTCTTACTTCTCTATGTGTTATTCCATTGTTTGCATAACATTTTTTTCTGTCTTGCGAAACCTTCAAATTTTGTTTCAGCATAAATATTCTTGGAAAAATTTGTTGGGTATGTGTTATATTCTTTGCATGTGTGTGTGTGGGCGTGTCAGATATGAAAACTGCGTCGGTGGTTTCTGCTATTTTTAGCGGATTTTGCTATTTTTAGTGTTTTTCTAAATTAATCTTGGATTAAGGGATTAGGGTTTTGGTATCTACAAAATACCTAAAAACATTGTATATATATTGTATGGTGAATGGTGAAATTTAATATAATGAATATAAGAAAGGTTTTCTCGATTGAGGGTTCCCAGTATAAAATCTCTATGTACTTTGTGTATGAGCCATTGATTAAATTATGTTTTTCTTAAGAATTTATATGTATTGCTTTACTTCAGAGATTTAAAACTCAAATGTGGTATCAAAGCTCGTTTTTGGCTTCAGAGGGATGCCTTTGTTGTTAAGGGTTTGGCTTGGTCTTGATAGATCAAGTTTATATTGGGTTTGTGATAAACCTGGGTTTAGTGGGAGCATTTGTAGTGGATATTTGAGTATAGAAAGAGGAATGGCGAGACCTAGAATCGAGATAGAGAAGTTCAACGGTAAAAAAAAATGAGCTATGGATGCTCAAGATGGACGACCTTCTTGTAGATAAAGAAAAATGGATCGTTGTGGATCCGGTACATAGCCTACTCGTACACGTCTACTAGCACATAGGCTACATAACCTACTAGTACACAGACTAATAGTACACCAGCTACTGGTATGTCAAAGGAAGATTGAGAGAAGTTGGATAGAAGAGCAAGGAGTACTATTAGAGTCTGCCTAGTAGATTCAATTTTGTTGAATGTCTCCGGAGAACCTACAACCAAGCAACTATGGGATAAGTTGGGAAATTTTTATCAATCAAAGTCCTTGGTAAACAAGTTATTTCTTCGAAAGAAGTTGTATCATATTAGGATGGAAGATGGAGATTTTGTGACAGAACATCTAAATTCTTTTAATACTCTCATAAGTCAAATTGTCTATGTTAATATTATGATTGCAGAAGAAGATAAGTGTATTACTTTGTAATGTTCTTTTCTAGACTCTTGGGATAATCTCTTTGTAGCAATTGGTAGTACCACTCAATCTACATTGAAATATGAGGATGTAGTTTCATCCTTGTTATCTGAAGAGATGAGGTGGAAAAGCATGGATAGTCATAGTACAAATGATTTATTTGTAAGAGTTTGTACCCAAGACAAGAATCCTGGTAAACCTTAGTGGGGGAAATCTAAATCTATAGGTAGATCTAGATCTCCAAGAAAATCTTTGAGAAAATGATGGAAGTGTGGTAAAACTTCTAGATAAGTTGGGAAAATTTCAGATACATCAATGTTAGATACCGAATTTATCGACTATATGATGTTAACAGTTGTTACTATCGTTGTCCTTTGCAAAGTTAAGTGGGAAACAATTAGCGATGGGTTGATGAAGTCCTGTCGATTTTTAATGAGAAAGGAATACAACAAGATCTTATCTGTTTCTCCTTAACACATCTTACCCTGATCCATCACCACCTGGAGGCAGTACCGAATCAGTACCGAATCGTGGTTTCAACGATAGCTTGGGATTCTTATGAGGTTTATCTAAATACCCTGAGGCAGGTCATTCCTAAACTTGGTTTAATATGGTAAGAAACTCTCGCTGCGTTCAACTAGCTCTGTCATTCATTTTGTGATGCATATTACTATGTAATGGCCATAGTGCGCGAGGATCCATCATGTGATTACTCTACACAAAGAGTCATCCTTTTTAAACTCGCTATGTGTGGAAGGTTTTATTGTGAGTTTGATCTGCGCGCAGTATTCCTCTGTGGAAAATCTTGTTTGCAAGGACTTGTTCGTTATTCCAATATTTAACTAGGGTAGGAATGGCTTCCTTCCAAGGAATAACAAACTTTCTTCTTACTAGAAGTACCATCTTGTTGTTGAGTCATTCTCCTGATATTTATATTATTTTTTTGTAACGTTTGAAGATAAATAGAACTGCTTGTTACAGGTCGGTTTTTAACGATAAATGTAAGCACGCTCTCTAACGGAGGCAGTATACTCGAGGGCATATTCACATTGGTAAGTGATTAATAATTTTATTTTAGTCGCATAAGTTTAAATCCCCGATTTTTCTTTGGGTTTGACTTATTAGAATGATCGAGCATTACTAGCATTCACGTGTTGCTTTTGTGTTTGGGTTCAAACAAAACGACGTAAATGAGCATGTTCAAATTGAATTTGTGGGTGAAATTAATCCTTCTGGTATGGATTTTTCTCATATTTTTACTCTCCCAGAGTCGATGCTACAAAACTCAGCTTGAGATGTATATACGAGTTGTAAATTCTCTAAGTTTTACGCTTTGGAAAAATCGGTTGTAATAAATATTTCAAATATAAACAAAGGGTTTTTAAGTGTTTTCTTTTCAGTATTTAACATACATAGTGTTGTTTCTTAATTTGTACTCTAAGGCTCTAAAGTATAATGTCAAAGCATCTGAAAAAGGTAGAGAGAGCTAAGCAATAAAGTGTCGTTTTTAAAAAGATAAGCTATGGCTGATTTCTTAACTCTTTTTGTCTAGCTTCCTAGTGTTCCTCGATGCTAATATCCCTTTCAATTGTTTCCCATGAACGTTCTAACTCAATACGGGTGTTTGTTTTCTATAATATGGTATTAAATAAATTTAAAGAAATGTTTGTTTCATCTGATAGGTCGGATTCTATATTGGGATGTCTCATAACAGGTACAGTTATGAGGGATAAAGATTTAAGAGATCAATTTCTTTGTTTTTTAAGGTTTGCTATTTTTGTTTTGAATTATGTAAGAAGAAATTAAAAAACTTTGAATTAGTAGTATGACAAAATTAAAGGTTGTTTCGTGCATGTGAGTTAAATTTGGGAGAAAAAATATGCATGAAATGAAAGAAAAACAGAGTTGTTGAACAATGTGAGGCATCAATTAAATAGAAATCTCTCTTTGGAACAAAAGAAGAAATTAGATAGGGAAAAATTTAATGAAGCACATGATATTGGAATATAATACATGCACATGTATTGTACCTAATCAAAGCTGATACAGAGGAAAAAATGTAAACGATTAGATGACCAAAATAATTAATCACTACAGTAGAGGTTGTAGTAAATTGCAGTTAAGCATTCATCAAAGATATATAAGAAAAAGGTGAAACAACAGAGGAACACATAGCTTAGACTTGCACTAGAGGTTTTAGTAAATTGCACTTAAGCATTCATCAAAGATATATAAGAAAAAGGTGAAACAACAAAGGAACACATAACTCAGACTTGGCAAGATCTAGAATATTCAATCTCTATTCGTATTGATTCTCGCAAAATAAAAAATTTCTCTTTACCATCACCCCAGAAAAAGCTTTATCTTAGTCTTACAAAAATATGTTTATACAAAGTCACCAATTTTTTATGGTTGGTGATTTTCTAACTTCTAAGGGCTAACGGTTACCAAAAAAGCAAACTTGAACCATTTGTGTGATCATCTTTTGTTTCTCTATCATGTCGATAATATGATCTTTCAAAATGATACTTCATTGTTTTATTGAAGTATCTCTTTTTCAAAATGATACTTCATTGTTTTATTGAAGTATCTCTTTCTTTTGACCACACTCAACATATTTTTCTAGAAAGTCCAAAAAAGTTCTAGGAGGCTCTAGAAAATCCTTGGCTTCTAATAGATAAAAATTTCTTTGAATTTTCAAAAGATAGTCTTCAATCTCTTTATCAACAAACTTAATTTATTGCAATTTTAAGTTTTTCTTCACCAACCACCTGTCTATTAGGGTAATATCAATTTCTTCTAGTTGTGAAATTTCCATATGAGTTTCAATCAAGTTCTCTTTGAAATTCCTTATGTAGTGTTGTATGTTGATGACATGTTGTTGGTAGGAAATAACATGGATGTTATCA